>APFE030370507.1:115116-148895 GCA_000404065.3 Pinus taeda
AGATCAGCTCGAGAAAGAAAGCAGCCAGAAAGGTATAGTCCATCTGCTTTCTGTTCAAACTTTGCTTTGTCTGTTACTAATGATGATCCTAGAACTGTGAAGGAAGCAGTGGATTCAGAGGATGGAAAACTCTGGAAAGAGGCCATGGTTGATGAAATGGCATCTTTGCACAAAAATGAGGCTTGGGATTTGGTGGAGTTGCGGCTAGAAGGAAGCCCATTGGCAGCAAATGGGTGTTCAAGAAGAAGACAAATGCAGAAGGGAAGGTGGAGAAATACAAAGCTCGGTTGGTAGCAAAAGGTTATTCCCAGGTGCCGGGAATTGATTTTGGTGATATTTTTTCTCCTGTTGCCAAGGTAACTTCTATTAGATTACTTTTATCTGTTGCTGCTGCTTTTGATTTTGAGGTAGAACAGATGGATGTGAAGACAACATTTCTTCACGGGGGTTTGGAAGAGGAAATCTACATGAAGCAACCTGAAGGCTTTGCGGTGAAGGGTAAGAAAGAACTGGTATGCAAGTTAAAGAAGTCTCTGTATGGGTTAAAACAGTCACCAAGGATGTGGTATCAGAAATTTGATACATTTATACGGGGACTTGGCTTCACTAGAAGCAAAGCAGATCATTGTGTGTATTTTAAATTAATTGGTGACCGTGTTATTTATCTGGTCTTGTATGTGGATGATATGTTGCTTGTTGGAAATGACAAAGAAATTATCGAGGATTTGAGACCCAATTGTCTCCAAATTCGACATGAAAGATCTCGGTGCTGCAAACTATATTTTGGGCATGGAAATTAAAAGAGATCGGGCAAAGAGGAAGCTCTGGTTAAACCAGAGGAAGTATGTCGAGACAATATTGCAGAGGTTTAATATGCAGGATAGTAAACCGGTGAAGGTTCCTATTCCTGTAGGTGTGAGGTTATCTGCTGAACAGTGTCCCAAGACACAAGAAGAGGAAGAGGACATGTCCCGTGTTCCATATGCAAGTGCAGTCGGTAGCTTGATGTATGCCATGGTCTGTACTAGACCAGACATTGCACATGCAGTGGGAGTATTGAGCAGGTTTATGTCAAAACCAGGGAAGCAGCACTGGACAACAGTGAAGCGGGTTTTCAGGTATTTGCGTGGCACTAGTGATTATGGTTTGTGCTACCAAGGAAGACCAGGATTGGACAGAGTGTTGGATATTCATGGCTTTGTTGATCCAGACTGGGCTGGAGATCTGGATCAGAGAAGATCTACAAGTGGGTATGTGTTTAACCTATTTGGAGGTGCAGTCAGCTGGATGAGTAAGAAACAATCTGTAGTGGCACTATCAACTACAGAGGCAGAATACATGGCAGCCACTCATGCAAGCAAGGAAGCAGTTTGGTTGCAGAGATTGTGTTCAAGTATGGGGTTAGTCCAGGGAGCTATAAGGATAGACTGTGACAGCCAAAGTGCAATTTTCTTGGCAAAGAACCCTACTTATCATTCAAAGACAAAGCATATTGATGTTCAGTATCACTTTGTGAGGGATATGATAGAAGAAAAAGGTGTTGCTGGTAAGGTGGACACTTTGAAGAATACTGCAGATGCATTGACAAAATCTGTTAGCTCTGAGAAGTTCTCTTGGTGTAGAGAAACAATGGGTGTTTCAGGGCTGGAAAAATGACTAAGCTCTCCTGTGGCCCCCTGTGGAAAGAAAACAACAAGTGGGACCCTATATTAGGTTGGGCAAACCTACCTATGGTTTTTCAGTCCACAGTTTTGGATGCGATGGTTTTCAGTCCATGGTATTGGATGCTTCGGCATGTATAAATATGTATTGTAACATTGAAAGGAATATATAATGAAAAATCAAGCTGGTAGTCTCGGTTTTGAGATCCAGTGGGAAATCTCTGTGTATATGTGTTTTATGTGTTATGCTCTCACATTTTTATTTTTCCTGTGATTTAGAATTCGTATGCAGGTAATTTCTATACGGGGTTAAAACCTACAATTTTGGGAATAAGACAAATGTTTCTTTATTGCAGATAACTAAAACAAAGTAAGGAATGATATCACCTGAATCTTCCTCTTGCTGGCTCCAAACGGAACCGCCCTTTGGGTCCGTCCAATCCCAAGTCTTCAAAAGGCTCCTTCCATGTCTCACACAAGGATATCTCAACTAGTGAAGTGACATCAAAACTCAAGGAAACAAGGGTTTCCTGTGATGGGGGAAGTGTTGGAAGCATAGGGATCTTCAAACTTGATCAAGGATAATCTCAGTAGAGTAATTCTCTCTCCTCTCTCCTCTCTCCTCCTTTAGGCCTTCCCATTGAAGCCTTTTTTATACTTCTCCCAAAGTAGTTTTTTAGTTGGGAATTCATTGGGAACAGTTGGGCCACGGGCACTAATAGGTAATCAATAGGTAAAACCCATGATCTCGGCTCGAAATTAAGGAGTTTTAATTTTTTTAAGTGTTTTAAGACATATACGTGGGTTGGGTATACACTCACCCGTGTACACACGCGTTTAGCTCAGGGAAATGTCGTGTACAGGGAGTAAAACACTATTTTTTAAGTATTTGGACCAAGTCTGGAAGGAGGGGTTGCCCTAGGCCATAAATGCAACATCACAAATATCAAGAGTGAGATTTGGAGCTATAATAGATGCCCCCTAATATATGAGGTTAGAAGGGGTACATAATGGCATAAATGTATTAAGTGCATGGAAAGGAAACCTGTCAAAAACCGAGAAGGACTTCACCAGATTTCAGCCTGCCAAGCCATAAAAGGAGATCAGAAAGAAGCACTATCTGAGGTGGGTATACCCATGCTCAGAGGAAGTAAAGCATGTTTGCATATCAAGTGCAAGTGGATCCACTAAGTATACAAGTATAGAAGACTGGAAATACATAATGGATCATTTGATCACGATCGAACAAGTATATGTCTAAATATCACGTATAAAAAGATTAATGAAGTTGAAAGATGAAGCTGATCACTAATGTCAAAAACTGATCCCAATAGTACCAAGTGAACATGATGGAATAAGATGGTACTACACAGCAAACTATGGTGTCAGCATATAGAATGTCGCCATGAATGACTGCCACATATAAGGTGGAATGGTATCAACTAGCAGCAACAAGTGCAACTGTCAAGTGAACTAATGAATACTAATGCAACCCGAGGTCTTCACTGACCACATGGTACATTTCTACACAATGGGAATGAATGAGCTAAAGTTGACCATGTGAGAAATCGTTTGATTACTGGTCATTGATGTATACCGTTAACAAATGCGATACTACTCACCGATAATGATAATGAGAGTCAAGGTACCCCAGTACAATATAACAAGTGAAAATAAATGATTTGAAGTCAAACACCTGGAAGAATCTATCGATCAGGAGACAATGATGATTTCCCACTGTCGATAGTGAAGGATCTGCCACTAATGACTGCAAACCCCAAGGTACTGTCAAATGGACTCTAGACCTTTGCCCTAGAGCAATGAGTCATAGTCGATAGGGAAAGAGCTGCTTGAAGGAAGGCATTAAGTCATCCTTCATCAGTCTAGAGGGAGTGTAACCTGCAGGCCAATAATGTGGAAGGAATCAAACGAAAAAGATGTAGTAACCCAACTGAAGCACGTTTCCAGCGTACACAAGATGTGGCTAGCGCATGACAGAAACCCTCTAAACCAACCAATAATGAAAGCTGACACAGAGGCGAGGTATCCATCAATAGGGTCAAATTGAAACCAAGGTACTGCATGAATCCCAATGTGTGATAATGTAAGTTGACATCGAACACAAGGGAAACCACTCAGTCAAAGACCCATGATATTGATCGATGTTGAGCACAAGGTGACCTATCAATAATAAAAATAGGGCCAGGGTGCGGCTCTAGGCCTATCCTTAGAGAAAGATGTCGTCGTCGATAAGGACAAGACCCGCCAGCAAGAAGTCAATAAAGACCTTCTCAAACTGGCACAAGTAAAGGACCAATATAAGTGATGTGATGATAGACAAGACACTGACAACCAGGGATGACCGACTAAAAAATGGGTCAAGGGACATCGCATAGAGGTCGACTCAGACTTACTTCCCTTGAACAAAAGCATGAATCAAATGATGAATTTGTGGTAGCATATGATAACTTTGTATAAGTTCGCCACGTAGGAGGCATGAACAAACTCTCTATATGATTGGAAGAGATAACCAATCAGAGGAGGACTGACTTGATAACAAGGTTAAGGCATACCTAAGCCAAAGTAAATCCCACCCAAACGGAGGAGACTTTGTTTGAGTGCTTTTTTCAAGGGCGACACGACTCTAGCTGCCAATAATAAATGAAAATATTGTCTCGTTCCCACTCTTTTTTGGAATATATAATTTTTTTGTCTTTTTCATTAAGCTTGAAAAAGGATAAAATAATGCTATAATACAGTGGAAAGAACAAGTGTCGGTGAAGCAGATGATCTAGTTTCTAGGGTGGAAACAATCCTATGCTCAATGCAGGGAGGCGAAAACTGGTCAAAGACACTCAAAGGTATGTTCCTTCCATGGGTCAATGTGTGTCAAGTTGCAGAAGTTAAGGGATTGCAAGTTGTATTTTGCAGATGACTTGGTCAAAAGTTGGTTTAAACATGAGTCCAAGTGAAGTCGACTAAAGGCCAAAAGGTGCAAATAGTCAATATGCAATGTAGTAGTACAACTCAAGACAAAGGAGCCTCTAGGGTATATGGCTAGAATGAAGTGGAGAAGTAAAGAGGAATGAGTCTTCTTCACATAAGTCATGGTGGGGCTAAAGAGGACTCCCGAGCCTAGGCACAAAAAATCAACATGAGTACCAAGTGACAACAAGGTACTAACTAAGGCGCCCATGATAAGGTAGGCTCTACCACACAAGTCATGATACTTCTAAGCAATGAGAAGGTTCTGCACCATAACTTTGTGGGGTTGATCCTAAGGCCAAAATGGGAAAGGAAACTGATGAGTGCACAGTGCAAGTGGAAAACCTAACCTATATGCTAGTTTCGAGAACCAATACCTGTCAGAAAGAATCAACCATAAAAATTTCCAAAGGAGAAATCTTCCAAGTTCTGTATACATAAATAGGAACACTAAACAAGAAGTTAATACATCCCACATATAAACTTCATATAAAATCTTGTGTTATAGAATACAAAACTTGAAAATACGTACCTTATATATATAATATGGTACAGGGAACCACACAACCTTGTGGCTTACGCATAATAGTTCTTCTGAACAAACCACTTGCAAGGCTCAGGCCAAGGACTCCTTTGGTAGTCAAAACTCATGGCTTCAAAGAGTTCCGCCTGTGAAGGCAAATCAAGTTCTGAGAAATCATGAGAACTACAAGGATCAAAAGAGGGAATTAAGGGGTCCCATGTCCCTATAGGAAGAATCTCTCGGTCAACTGCAGGAACCAAGTCCCAAGAAGGAGAATAATAGGTCAAATGATCCTTCTTAGAAGTGATTGAACATTGAGGATTCAATTCCACATAATTCACCGATGGCGGGGTAGAGTCTACTTGAACACTTGGAACAAACCAAGGGGTATTCTACAATAAAGTCGAATTAGGGTGGTGATTATTAGATGCAAGCTGATCAATAGTGACAATATTCCCTTTATGAGGAAAGCACATCACTCGAAAGAGTGAAGATATCACTGCATTCATAGCATAGACATAATCATGCCCAAGTAGCATATTAAAGTCTAAAGGGCTATCAACCACCATCATATCGATTAAGACAATCTTCCCACCTAAAGTAATAGGCAATTGAGGAAGAACACCCATAGATTCACCAGCTCTTCTATCATATGCTAACAACTGAATTTGAGCTGTCAACAACTTTGGGGAACCCAAAAGCTTTCCAAGTCAAAGAGGATATAATACTTGCAGAGGATCCTTCATCCACCATACATCGATAGACATTTGTGGAATTAACCCTGACCTTTATTTGGAAAGGTGCAGCGGAAGGTAGATGAAGCTCGACAAGATTATCCCAATCAAAGGAGACAATCCTAGAACTTGGAGGGGGAACATTCGAAGAAACCGGAATGCCCCTTATACCAGAAGACTCTGTACTAGAGATCAAATAGACTCTTTTGTTAGGCACTTCACCCCCCAAAAGATGAGTGTAATCATTCAGAGATTGCACTGGCTCTACCACATTATCAACCAATGGTTGATGGGATTAATGAGAAACCATATCAGATCCAAGAGTATAAGAACTTTCAGACTCAGACCATATCCTTTGTACCTTTGGAATACCTGGGCACAAATGAGTAAGATGGTCTCCCTTGCATATATTACAAGGGAACTTAGGTTTAAAACTTCTACATCCTGGTTTCTTATCAACTTACATTCTGCCAACATGACTAGCAGTGGTTTGCGGAGAGTCCTGAACATGACTTGTAGAGGTTAGTGACTCTTTGCTAGTATGACTTGCAGTGACTAGACTTGTGCCCCCAACTTGACTCGTAGTGGCTGAAGGCTCATCTTCAACATGACTTGCAAAGGTTGATGATGAATTGCTAATATGACTTGCAGTGACTAGACTTGTGCCCCCAGCATGACTTGCAATGGCTAATGGCTCATATTCAACATGACTAATAGAGGTTGAAGATGAATGGATGGAATTATTCTTCTTCTTCGTCTTCCTCTTTCTCCTCTTTTTAGATTTCTTGTTACAAGAAGGAGGATAAAAAGGAATCCTAGATTTCTCTTTGAAAGAAGATGAATGATTAACATCCATGTGATGCCCCTGAAATAAAGAATTTATCTAAGAAGCTCCAAGAACATCAATAAGATTTAGAGTAGACCACAACGAAACTGGTATTCCAACATTCAATCTAGGAATATTCAAAGTGGCCATCAAGGGAGTACCAACGTTTCCAAAGAAAGGAAAAGCACAAGGATCCCCTCTTGGGAGAGTACCTTGGTTGGTTTCCACATGAATATTAGCCATATCTAAATGATTCAGAGACCCTTCCCTTACGGGAATGTACAAATGAATTTTCAAGGAAGATAGACACACAATCAAGACCTTTGCCCTTGAGGAGGCAACTCCTGCTAAAAGTAGTGGTCTAGAATATTTTTAAAAAATGCTTGATCAAGCACATAAGTAACTATAGGTTATATAGGAGCTCGATTGAGCAATATTTAAGTCCTCAAATAGCTCAATCAACGGCTAAACTATTGTTTGATCAAGTGCTTAAAAAGTGCTCAATCGAGTTGCTTTCCTTCCCCTCCCACCCCGCGTGCTTGCCAAAAAATGTAAATGAGCTCCGTGGGTTCACCCATAATTATTTTTCACTAATGTTTCTAGCATATAAACAGAATAGCCATCACCCTAACAATGATTCTTGTCAGAAGATGTTGAACAATATAATATTTAATAAAATACATGTGCCAACCGCAGATAGGTTTCTACGTTTATCCTTCTATCTTTGTCTGATAAAAGATATTGAAGGCCCTTCTCAGTAGAAGTTCTAAACAAAACCTATAATAATTGCGTTGCGTTGTAACAATGGCCTTATCCTTTATTTCTGTCATACTCCTAGTGCATGGGAAATGCTTGTAAATTTTCCAATTGCTATTGTGGTATTCCACAAGACCATATTTTGCTCTAGAATTTTGTCAAATAGTATCATGCATCAATAGCTCTTCATAACAGGCAGTTGTATTCAGAGAACTGATATTAATGACCTGACGAGGCTTCAAACCTGTCAACTGCAACCATTTAACAATATCAATTTTTCCAATTATCACAATTTGTAACCAATTATTGGTTTCAATTTTTGTCAAACAATTTGGAAATCCAAAATTATGACAGTTAAAATCATTGAAATTGATTTCACAATAACCATGATATCCAAATATTTATGAAATAATTTACAATCGTACTCTTAAAATCTTATGCCCTGCCTCTTGTTGGCCTGTGTAGGCCCAATGTTCCATCTATGCTTTGATACCACTTGTGACATCCCCAACTCTCCCACTGGGTGATGCCACTCACATAAATTTCAACATTTCCATCCATAAACGAATATACATGCAAAAATTAATTAAAACATATAAATTATGTGCACAATGAACCATAATACATAAAATAAAACCATGTAACAACGCCACAAAAGACATGCCAAGTTAATTTGTAAAACAAGCACGAAATAGGTTTAATCACTTATTTGTTAAATCTTTTAGTTGGTTATGGAGCTTAGATGTTCCTCCTAGTCATAGACTACCCTGCTCCAATTATCTTAGCAGTTGGTCACCCCGAGTTGGGGCCATGAATCCACTTGACATAGACTTTTCAAGCCAGGTATGTGTCTCATACCAAAATAGAGCCAAGGTACATAACTCGACAACCTCCAACCAATAGGCTGACACTCCCCATCAACTTGCATCCAAGTGGTGCACACCCTTTTATGCACATGCAGTCCCTTAGGTTGTACCATGACCTCTAGGGTGTCTTACTTGGCCAGTCAAGAATGTCCAATATCATGTGGCTCCAGAAGTTCCTACTTCCCTCATGAGTCTTTGGGTACCTTTACATACCCTTACACATCTAAGGTACCAAACCTTGCAACCTCCAAACAGTAGGCTCACATCCCCCATCATCCCTTCTCTCGGTCAACCAAGGATGTTCTAAATTCCTACGGCTCCAAGTGTTCTACTGCCCTCAAATGTCTTCTAGGTACCCTTATGGATCTCATTTAGGAACTTTTTTCCCGTCTAATTGATTATTCACAAAATAGGGGGGAACACCCCTCTATAAAAATGTTTCCTATTTTTATTATAAAAATATATAATATAACATTATAATATGATATTTATAACATTTAATATTATATTATAACATTATAATATACATTCTAATCAAGATACCTTCTCCCACCATGGAGTCTCAAGCCCCTTGTACTCTTTTCATCTGATTTTGTTTGTAGTCATTATAAGTTCATTGACATGCATAAGTTAATTATATTTAAAACATCAATTTTAATAGTCTCATAGCATATAAAAAAAATATACACATGGGAACATTGGGGCCCCAAAACCTATGCATACACATACACACTAGAACTCTACCCCAAAAAGTGATTATCAAATCACTAGCCTAATTAATATGTTCTGTCTCACCAACCTAAGTTTCACATGTACATGGTATTTACAATACATGGTTCAAGTAGTGGTGTCACATGAAGTGCCATATACCTAACTAGTATATAATTGGCATCTAAGTGTTCCTAACAAAGGTGCACCAAATAAGTGCATCTAATGAATGCGCACCTAGATGTGATCCTAATGAATGTGTCTCGTGATTTTTCTCCCTAGATACTTTTGGTTGAAGGAAATCATATTGTCTGTCTCAACCCACAAGTTTGGAACACCCAACTCCTTGGGCCTACATGTAGGCCAAGTTCCCAAGCCTATAAAGCCATTCAATTTCTTTAAGCCAATATTTTATGCCATGCGTCATACTTGTAGATCAAATGAGATCATGTACCATAATGCCCACTTTGCCTTCCCTTTCCAAGTTCCCTTCCAAGATTATCATGGTATGTACAACTAGTATGAGTTTCCAAGGTTTGTGGTGTACTTTGTATGAGTAAAGGAGTATGACATGTCCCTAGTGTGCCTTGTAATCATGTGAATGTGCCAAAAATTGAGTCTTCTATCCATAAGATATTTGTCATGTGAATTTTTGTCGGTTAATGGCCACTAAGGTGATCATGTAGTGGAGATGTCTAAATCATTCAAGGTTAAGGACTTACATTCTTGCTCACTCAATGTCATTTAAATCCTTGGTAACATCGTCAAGTACATGTTATCCTCCACGTCTAGTAGCTAGACACTTGTATCCATCCATAATTTCTTTGCATTGTTAATGCCAAACTCGCTATGCCACTACCCACTATCCATTTTTTCCTTTGAAAATAGTGCCATTGCAAAACTTTTACCCAATGTCTCTTATATGTATTTGTTTTTATTGCTCTCTCCTATAATGTGAATTAAATTTAACTTCCACTAAGAAGGTTATCAAAATTTCCAAGTGTAGCATTATCAAAACATACTATGCATTAGTAGCTTGATGAAAACTTTCATTATTTTATACACTTGGCTCACCTATTCCTTCAAATAGTTTATTTATTAATCCAATTATCACATCCAATCCTTGAGAACAAACATCTTCATGTCCAAAAAAATATTACCATACACAGTACATTCATCTCAGGGAAAGACTTTTGAAGATTGCTAAAGTAGTCTTGTGTTGTATGAGAGCTATTTGATGTTATTAATATGGAACCAAGAGTTATGGTGTCACTATGATGATTAGAAGCAAGTTGGGAAGGATTCTAAGAATTTCAACCAGAAAATTGATTGAGTCAACTACAGAATACACATACAAGTTTTTTATAATTATATAATTGCAAAAAGATATGGTTTTGGGAAAAGTAGCTTGGAAGCCAACGATGATGAGGATCATACAAAACAAGTGAAGTTGGAAATGTGGGCACTTAGGTCCAAATTAGAGTGAAGGGCTTGCAAGTGTAAGGAATTTCTCATATAAAATGAGGAAGTCTAAAAAATGATAAGGAATCAACCATTCATTGGTCATTAATTACAACATAAAGGAGCTCTATAATGCACCTATTCCAAGCAAGGACACTTCACATGTCTATAGTGTGCCTTGATAATGTGCAAGGGAACCCAAAATAAACTCTCGTAGCTATCAACATTTTCTCATGTCCATTTTTGTTGGCTAGTAACCTGCACCAAGGTGATCATGTGATTGAAGTGCACAAAACCATTCAAGGCTAAGGTCATACATAGTCTATCCTTCTTTGGTGGTCAAAATTCAAGTATTACAATTTCACTTGGCCAATTTTTTAGAAAAAATATAGTTCCATGTACTTTAGATTTTTTTTTTCTCACTTCAAATACAATTATGATCTCACAAATCCCAATATTGTTCAATGAGTTTTAGAAATGGTAGTTTTAAAACTCATAGCATTCTAATGAGTTCAAAGACATCATACTTTTATATATTTTTAACGTTAGTACGCCTTAATTAATGTGGATTTGTTGACTTATATATATGTTAAAGCCTAATATACCCACCTTTATCTAGTGACTATATGTAGGAAAACCTTGACTATCCTACCATCTTATCGAACACTTTTAGGTGTACACATGGGAAGATAGTGCTAGCTTTATCATATGATTTAGGTCATACATTATATGTTTTTCACTTCCCTATCATTTGTTCCATTGTGTTCTCTTATGATAACATGCTTATTTAATGATATCAATAGAGAAAATTGTTGTTTATAGTGTGGAAATTGTGCTGGTGGAGTTGGTAATTGGTAAGATGGCTCACTATCCTATGTGATGCAATGACATAAAGCTTACATCATGTATGCTGCAAAAAGAGAAGGTATATCTTTCTTTGCACATTCAAGAACATAATTGTGATCAATGAACAATGCTAAAGCATGTTAACTTTTCTCAATTATGCCAATTGTTAATATGAATGTACGTAGTTCATAGTTACGACAATATTATTGTGATGACTAAAAATAAAATCCGCTTCATAATTCCATGCATATTTGTACATGAAGGATAGAAATTTTTTAATTAATAACTCCTATGATTGTACCGAAATGTGCTTTATATAACCCAATATGAGGGATATCTGTAAGTGCCTTTTTGTTCAACATCAGGGTGATGCATGCCATTTCGAAAATATATTAACAAAAAAAAAACATTTCAACGTTCACCATAAGTAAAATTATTTTATAACACATACACACACAATTTTGAATAAAGTTTTTTCAATTGCTTTAGGTTTATACATATAATTATTCTCAAAGAACTTGTGCTACTCTTTGTCAATTTTCAAAGTTTATGGCGTTTAAAATGGAAGGCATGAAATTTGGGACTCTTCTTTCTCTTTATACTACATTAAGTCGGGAAATTTTATTATTGGAGGAGATATGAATATGAATTTGAATAGTAGAGATGTTTTAGGTGCCATCATAATGTGTTATTGTCTAGCTAAGTACTTTCATACTTTCTTTGATTCTATTGGTTGGATATATCTTGATCCCAACAAATTAAGGCCTACTTAGTCCAATATTCTGTCGGGGTAGGAGGTGGTAGCCAAAAGACTAGATAGATTCTTAGTTCAAGATTCTTTGTTGTAAAGGATGGAACCTTCTAGAATGTGGTTGGAACTCTCAACTCTTTGATCATTTTCCTATCTAGTAAGAATTTGGTCCCTTGGGGACACAACTAATAGCCCCATTCAAATTTAATCCTTGCTAGACTACTAAGGAGGAATTAGAAAATATTTTTAAGACTATTTGGTGCCACTAGTATTTTGGTTTAGGGATTTCAACTTTTGAAATTAGTAAAAGTGAAGGTAGATACTTAAGCTAGAGAAACATATCGACTAAGAGAATCAAGTCTTACATATATGGAAGATGTTTAGATTCTTTGGTCCAACATAATAAATCTGGATTGTTTTCCAAGTCAAATCAATTGGAACTTAAGAAGCTTAATGATACTCATGCTAAGTTGTTGTTGGATAAGGAATTACATTGGCACATCAAGGACCAAGATAATTGAATTTCAATCGATAATCATAATAAAAAATACTTTCGTATTTTGTAAATCACGAGAAGAACATGAAGACAATTCAGGAATTGTCAAATTCTAAAGGCAACAAGGTGCAAGGCTTCTAGACCTTGGTAGACTTGGGTGTTTAATATTTTAGGTCTTTATTTGAGAAACTCAAGGGTTTTAAAATCATTAAATTTTTGAAAGTACTTTACCATATTGATAAATGAAGCAAATAAATATGATTAGTACATGCCCATTATAAAGTAGGAACTTTATCAAAATTTAGTGAATTTTAAGAGGGATAGGAGATTGGGTTTAGAGAAGTGGATGGATGAGTTTTATTTCTCCTTCTTCAAACTTTTGAGTGAATATATACTATAGGTGGTAGAGGAAGTAATACTGTCTTGGAAGGTCTCATCCAATTTCAATGCAATGTTTATTACATCAATCCCAAAGGTTGACTATCTCGCGAAATTTGAGGGGTTTTGGCACATTTCCTTATCTAATTTCTTGTAGAAGATGATTTTAAATGTTTTTTCCTATATAATCAAACCCTCATGGTTAAACTTCATCTTCACAAAATAATTTTATTTTCCTAAAAGAAGGAAGATTCGTGAAGACATTGGAATTGCACAAGAAGGTTTTCATTCTATTAAACTATCTAAAGATCCAGATGTTGACCTCAAGCTATACTTATCAAATGCTTATGATAAGGTTTCATAGCTTTATTTAAGGCTCTTATTATTTAATATTAGATTCTCCTATCTGTTGTTTAATGGTTAATAACTTGTGTTTCTTTTGTTTCATTTGTTGTTCTGATTAATGATGCTACTTATGATTTTTTTGAGTCATGTAGGGGATTGGGGCAAGGGTATCCACTCTCTCCCTATATATTTATTTTGGTAGCATAAGGTCTTAGTAGGGACTTGGAAGATGTTGAGTAGAAAGGATGTCAAAGGAGTTATGGTTGGTAGGTGGGAAAGCCTTAAAAAACTTTTATTTGTAGATGGTGTCACCACGTTTGTGTTTTGGTTTGGAAGGGAACTAAGTACTTATGAATACATACTTCCACTTTATAAAAATGCAAAGGGGATGAAAATTAATGATTCAAAATATGCTCTTTACCCTTACAACTTATTCGATAGTGATGACACAATAATTAGATGGTACCTACATTTCTACTCCTTAGATTCAATGAGGGTGTAAAATCATTGGGGTTCAAATGACACCAAATAATTATGTGACAAATGATTGATTATGGTTAATAAAAAAGGCGGGAAAGAGGATTACACAATGGTGTAACCATTGGTTTTCCAAAGGTCATTAATGAAATTGGTGATATATGTTTTGGTGGCCATATAAGTATATTTGCAGACATTGGCCCACATCCTAAAAGGAACATTGGGAAAGATCAAGAAGTATTGTTTCAATTTTTTTAGCAGGGATTGTAGCGACTATAAGTGTATACTAGGTCAATTGCAGAAAGCTTGTTATTCCAAAGGACCTAGGAGGTTGGGTCCTGAATGATATTCACCTATTTAGTCCTTTATTGGATACAACATCTCTTTGGAATTTTATCACAAAATATAGGTTATTTAGAAGGATCCCATTTCAAAAATATATTATCCTTGACACTATACTTGACTTGATAAGAAAAGAAAGGAAATGCATTCAAAGTTTCTTCGATCAATGGAAAGCAATGACTTTGGATTTTTCGATCCTTGGAAACTACATCACATGGAAAATTCGTAATGTTCACAAGTCAAAGTTGGTGTTGATGCAATCATGGGCTATGAAAGAAGAGTCTTTATCTCTAAATAAGTGATTCACCACTTTCTTTAGATTGGTGAAGTAATTATAAACCTTACAACAATCCAATATGGTACTACCATTTGATGTCAAGGATGGTTGAGTGTTGCTAAACTAAATTTGGCTAGAGAGTGTGCTTTTGAATGGAATAATTTTATAGACATTTCTAGAGATATTATGTTAGAATCTATCCATTTGAAGATTAGCTCATTTGCAATACAAATATGGCAGGATGTATTTATACTACTATGTTGGGTTATGAATTCTTATTTAGTACAAGGGTATTAGGTGAATCTTGGTAGCGACAATTTTTTTTGAAGGTAAAGGTTAAAAAAAGCTATTTTATTTATGTAGTTTTCCCGAAAAAATAAAGTGCTTAGTTGAGAGATGACGGGAAAACGAACAAACTAGACTTGGTATCTATCTACTCTACAAGAAAAATTAAGAAACCACTCATCATCTCTTTCTTACCTGTTCATACTCACAATAAGTGTGGAGTGAACTAGAACACAAATTGAGTCTTTCAAACTTATGGATCTAGTATTCTATAGAACAATGTTTTGTAATTTGATTTATCCATAGAGATTCGAAGCATTTGAGAGTTCTTCCTTATTTGGTACTCCAAGGAATTTGGTTGGAATGCAACATGATTTTATTTGAAGATAAGTTTGATTCACTTTTAGAACCATGGCACAATGTTTGGGTTTACCTCCATTTTAAAGGAATTCTTCAGTTTATAATCCTCCCACGACAGTGGAAAAAATAGGGATTGACAAGCCTTTCATGGAGCTTTTTCAATGGTTCTTCGAAGTGATTCTTGAAGTGTTTGTGGTTTTATCTTACTTCTATTTTTCCAAAACTACTTTCAATTTATGACAAATGTTGAGAGGGAAGCAACTAATTTTAGTGAGTTTGTGGCTTTTTTCCTACTTCTAAAGTTGTGCATCATCTTCCTAGGTATTCAGTGACTCCATTCTTGTTATTAATTATCTATTTAGATTTGTTTAACTTCATAACATTATCCTCAATTCATTGTTTGATAATCTTTGGGATGTCTCCAATCTCTTCACTTACTTGAGAATCCTTACATATAACAAGAATTTTTCAGTGGATGAGTAATGGCTCATAGTCAACACTTGAATCATGATCTTGAAAGTAACCTAAATATGTAAATGTCATTCTATAATTATGAACTTTATTATGTTACAATGTCGTCCAATATGAATAGTATTATGGTTTTAATAATATTTCAATTAGGATAGATGAGTTTGGAGAACTCTTTTTGGATTACTATATTGGGATTTTTTTTTTTTAATCTTCGTAAATATATTTCTATTACTAATAACTGATATTACATTGATAATTTCTTATAGCCCAAAAACTCTTTGGGATCCCATATGCCCAATAGTGAAGACAAAATTCACCATTCCTATTAGTACCAATCTTAGATCCCAGGATGAACTTCCCAGATTCTTCAAAAACTTGCAAAAAATTACAAAAAGGATCAAGCTAGGTAGACAAGGCTTGTTTAAAGATATTATGAGCATGTCTGTGCCCATTTCCCATAAATAGTTGCGTGAATTAGTGTGTTAAGAGTAAATCAGACAAAATCTAGTGTTGGAATATGGCATACTAAGAAACCATGGAAATAATACAAGCACAAAAAAATAGGCATAACCTATTTGAAAAAGGAGATGCCAAAACCATAAGAAGTTGTTAATCCAATATGATAACTCGAGAGAGGGATTTAGAGTTTCCTTGAGGCAGAATCTCTGCTGGAGCGTTGATGACTATTGGTGCTTCAAGCTAGGTACTAGATACAGAGTGTAAGTCAGACACCACGAAACACTCTACCCGTGTTAATCTAGCCACAATGTCACCCAAGTTGTATATGATATCCCAAAGAATATGCTTAATTTCCTCTTGTCCTAAAAATAACTGATAATTCTTGACTTGCTTATCGCAGATGACCATGTGAAGCAAGGTTTCTAGCTGACAGTGCACTACCACTGAGTGAAGGAAATTGAGCCTCCTCTTTCAAAATTTTCCTGGGTCAGGAGTCCACCCGAAGGTGCTACCACTAGCTTTAGAGTCAGAAGAGTATAACGGTCCCTAAACGACCTTGATTCTAAGTGAAGAATTACATCCCTCACTTCAGGGGGAACAAAGTCGAAGTGATAGGCCATTGAGTTCCAACCAAAGAGATGTTGATGACGAGAGGAGGATGTGCCTAAAGCGCCACCTCGAAGGCTAGGTAGATGTTGTTTGGGTGCCATGTAATAGCAAGAGATATGAGTATGGACGAGAGAAAGAGGGACGAACATAAGACTACGATGGTAAACAAGCAATATTATAGAGGCGTGGAGATTGAGAAGAATTAGGGCATCGTTAACAATAGGAAGGAAGAGCGACTCGAAATTCTAGAGAGAGAATATCCCAAAATATTAAAACTACAAAGAAAAAGTATAGATTGCAGCCAGTAGACTCACATTAGCTTGGGCCATAATCGACCCGTGATACTATTAAAACCATATCGAAACTATACCAGGACACCAAAAACCACATACCAATATAGGATAGTTGAATGAAATGCCCATGGAGTTAGTAATTTAAGGTGACACAGTGGATAACACAACAAAAAACGCAAAAAAGGCACATGTCATTTTGTTGCAAAGAAACAAAACAAAGAAGATGAGCAACTACAAGGACCATATAGACTTCCAAAGAGAAATGACATGCATAAACTAGTAGATTGATAACAAGAAAGAAATTTTGAGGCTGGGAAATACATAGACAAACCTTCCTTGAAAGCCTTGTGCTCCCACCTTCACAACCAAAAGTAGAATGACAGTTGGAAATCTTCTACTTTCCCTTGAACAATGTTGAAAATATGCCACCCTGAGACAAGGCCAATATGGTTATAAAGGGAAAACAATGTGAGAGGTTCGAACAGGCAAGAGAGAAGACCAGAACAATAAAAAAGTAGAGAAGGACAAGTGTGCATCATGGCATGCACGTTAATAACAACATTAAAAACCCAAATCATGTGCTCCTGGGTGTGGTGTGCCTGGCTTATGTCAGAGTCCCGACACTTCATAAGCAATCTTCCTGGAATGAAGCCATAACAAATTGTGATGGTTGGAAACTGCAAATAAGGAGAATGTCATACTGAGATTACTCTACCACCAAATTCCCACCTTTTAAACAATTTGAAGAGAGTAGGTGAGTTTGTAAGTGAGGGAGGTGTGAATGCCACGTCAGGATGTGCTCGGGACAGGTGGAGAGATTCGCTCTCATCCCCATCTCCGCCTTCACCTTCACCATTGTCGTTTCAAACATGTCAAATACTTTAATCACCGCACCTAAGAACCTTAATGCCACCTCCATTGGGGATGTATTAGGATTCTCTATTAAGAGGAACAATTTTTTTATGCTTTTGCATTTGAGGATTGTATTTATTTTCACGTCAAATATAGGTAAATTTTTTCCTTTGGAAAAAAATAGTTGAAAGTAAACAATTTCCTATGGGTTCATTATGCATCCTAATATGATGAAGGTGTGTAATTCCTTTAATGTTAAACATGGAATTAATAAATGAGATACATACATACACACACACAAAGAACTAGTGTAAATCCATCTCATCTCTAGATCTATCATGTGCCAAGATGGAAATATATAGATCAATATAACAAAAAGAAAATTAATACAACGAGGAAAGCATGTTAGTATTGTGCTTAATCAAATTTATTGAAAAACGTGAAGAAAAAATATGTATAGGAATGGGTTGAAAATGGGTCCTTTAAGCTCGATCACCAAAAAAAACATCTTGGTTGCATAAAATTGTATATCCCAAATAAATGTATTGCATAATCTAGGTGATATAAGATTAATGATATGAGAGTAAGTGATGGTGTAGGGGATATTGATTTTTTTGGGTACTATTTAAGGTGAAGTCACCTTCTAGTACTAGAGTATGACCGAAAACTTGTGTTTCAATGGTTACTAAATTGTCTTCCTCAAACATAAGGAACCCAATGGCATCAAGCACAAGCAAAAAATTGTCCTCTTATGAACCACTAGTTGATCATTTTAGGTGGCATGGTCCAGTTGATAATGACAATTTTTCTTATCTTTATAAAAAATATTACATAATCTAAGTGTACTAAAAATTTTAAGAGATATAAAATCTATATTAAAAAATTAAATATATTTTTCTAATAAATTTCATAATAAAATTAATTAATTTTATGTCATTATAGTTCAGTTAAGTATAAATCCATTTTCATATTATGCTATCAAACATTAAAAAATAAAATTAGCTTAGTTATAAACCTTTTCAAATTTTAACTTAAAAAATAATTTACATAATTTTGACATTGTTTGAATAAAAATACAAAACCATTTTGACATTTATTAATATGCGATAAATTTTTTTAATAAAAACAAAATGAAATATAAAAAATCCAAAAATTAAAAAATAAATCCATAATTTTAACTAATTTTCCTTTATAAATATTTTCTTTTATTATTAAAATTTATAAATATTCACACATTTTATTTAGATTATATTCTTCATAAAAACCTATTAAAAAAAAAAAAGAGCTGAATCATGACTCTCTTTCAGCAAAATATAAAACACACCTAATAAAGAAAGGCCCATATGAAAACCAAAACGAGGGATTTTATTAACATAAAGGCATATACAGCTCTTTGTTGTTTTGCTCAATGTAGTTACACTAACCCGGAAGTAGATTAAGAGTGTTGTTTTACTCAATCTGATTGTTTTACTCAATCTGATTGTTAGTAAATGCAGATAATTACCATGGGGTGAAGTTTGTCTTCATGGTCCCATGTTTAATTTAAATGCATTTATTAAGGTAAAGTATTTTATTTGAAGAGTATTCTAAATCTTAATTTTTAAATTTATTTTCCAAAAATAAGTTACATTAAATTTTGAAAAGTTCACTCAAAAAGCTTAATAAATTATGATTAGGTATGAATATTTTTCCTATGCCTTTAATAAAATCAAAACCAACTTTGTTTACTGTACGGACAATATTATAATATGAAATACATGCATTTAATTAAAAAGCTTTTTGTACGGTTGGCTCAATATTATTACATGGAACATTGAGATGTAAAATACAGGACCATTGTAAGATTTAGTCCCAAGAAGTGCTTAAAATATCAGACAATAGATACATATCTAACATGTGTAGATATAAATTTAAATTTGGACAAATATGAAAATTAAATTTGAAAATATAGAGTTAATGTGGTTTATTGATGATTAAGGATACTGAAAATTAATATGTATTTTCGATATATTTTGATCAATTCTGCTTATTATACAAATTTCTTTTTTACTAAATACTAAAATTTATTTTTTAAACTTCTAAAAATATCACTATTCCTTAAGGGAGTCGTGTAGGCTAGAATCCGGGTAAAAAAATTTCAAAAAATCTTGTAAAGGCAGTTTTTCACTCATGTTTTTGATGGTGGAAATAGATTCAGCACCATCAAAAATTTCTAGGACACCTAAAATCATGAAGTTTGACAACTTTTACTTGGATTTACAAAATTAGCTGCTAGATCTTTTCAAAATATGGCCGGAATTTCCATAAATTTCAGGGCAAAAAAGCATAATTGTTAGACTACAGCTAAATTAAGCTTCAACTTTAAATGCATGAATACTGAAGTCCAACTGGGGAATCAAAGATTCTAACTGAATCATCATGAAACTTGATTTGATACCAATTACATGTTGCAGTGTCCAGAATTTATTATGTGAATTGTAGATTTTAGAAATATTCTGGAATTTGAAGGTAAAGAGAAAAGTCAAAAAATTGATCTCTCTTAATTGTAATATTCTCAGAATCTGCAATCTACATAAAAATGGTCATTGTAATAACTAATTTTTTTACAGAGTAAATAGTAAGTAGCAGAAATCTTCCGCAATAAAATAGCCAAAAAAATTCATAAAATATGGTCCAATTATTAAATCCCCACAAATCAAGTAATCCAATCCGAAACAAAACTATATAGCTACTCAAAACACAATTTCTTCAATTAAAAAATAACAAAAAAAAATCTTAAAAAACAAATAATAAATAGTGATAAGATACCATATGAATCTACTTACTGCTGCATTTTTCATGTGGAGTTAAACCTGCCGAAGTTCTCCCTTGTTAAAGAATCCATATTCTTTGCAATGTGGTAGGTGGTCAATCCGATTTTTGCTGACAATAATGTTTCCATTTATTCATGTGGAATTGAAGCTGCCCAACTTCTCCCTTTTTGAAGAATCCATATGCATTGTATGTGGTCGGTGCTCAATCCAATTTTTGCGGCGATGAAAGCATCTTATTCAGGGGTGTAGGTGCTGGGTTAGGTGTCGACTCACATCATTGACTCACATCATTTGGAAAACCATCCACACGACTAAAACATTTGACGGATTAAAGGATTCTGGTATCTCTGACTATTATGGCATTTTTATCAATCCAAATGCGTACATAGAAGAGTAACGAACGTAATTATTCCCATTCAAGAAAACTTTGTAAGGCTCATTTATTCAAGCTACATAAAAATTTATATTTTTCTTTTCAATAAATAAATATGTTTTATATAATTATTTCTCTATACATCTTTCATATTATGCAATATATATCTCAATAGCATTTCAATATCAACCAACATGTTATTTCTTCACATTGTAATGCATGTTTAGTGCATACATGTTGCATGGCATATAAACATATATCATTGAAATTATGAAAATTATAATTAAATTTATTAATTACAAAAAATATATGTAATTAGATAAAATAATATATAAAAAAATATATTATTATAATAAAAATACTCACTTTTTAAAATGAATTACAATTTTTTTTATAGATATCAGAAGCATTTATTCAATTATAGATCATGTTGCTAATAAGTTTTCAGCAACGAGACACTTCTAAGGTGGGGCTATGACTCTAGAGAGAAAAAAACTACCTAAAGCTACCTAAAGCTAGCTAACATTCATAATCACACCAACAAACTACCTAAAGCTAGTTAACGTTCATAATCACACCAACACGATAATAGGTTGAGGTACTTGACTTCAACAATCTCCAACCAACAATCTCTCGTCCCCCATCGTCCCACACAACCCAAGGTAGTGGACCCTTTTCTTTACACCTAAAGCCCATCAACTTGTGTCACTATCCTTTTAAAGCTTCCAACTCAAGCTGGATAGGGTGTTTCAAAGTCTTGTGGCTTTTAGGAGTTCCAATTTCTATCATGAGTCTGTAGGTATCCTTTAAGCCTCACACCAGGGACACTATCATCATATCACAAATCCACTTAGGATGAAAAATGTAACAAAACCATAGGGTCACATCCTCCTACCCTCTGAGGAGGCCAGTAGCTGACCCAAGTTAGAATGATGGAATGAAATGATCAAAATAAAAGGAGAAAATTGTGAAATTTCCCCTTTTATGTGCATGTTCCTTTTTAAAAAATTGGCACTTTAAGAAGTCACTTTATGGACTTAGGATAAAAGCATGTCACTTTTGACTTTAGGCATATTTTAGTAATGGCTTAGCCCCCTAGGTTTAATCCCCTAATCACTTATACCTTAGCCCTATTTTTTCACTTGTGGAGTCCTAGCCCCCTATACTCTCTTATTTGACTCGATTTGCAACAATGGTGTATTTTATCAATATGTTTGATTACATATTTAGAAAGCTAGGCTCTCTACCCTTTTATCACATATGCTCACAGGCCTAAAATCAAATAAGCACTATGGCCTCAAAACATATATAGACGCACACACCCACACACATACATAGGCACAAGGACCTAAGATACATATATACCTAGGCATGTAGGCCCCAAAATATTTTCTAGCTCAGCAACCCAAACACAATATGTACAATACACATAAGTGTCATCTTTCAGGTGTCATAGTCCCCTCCCATTTATGCACTCCCCTTAGTGCGTTATATGCATATATACAATCAAAATTACTAAAAAAGATGATAGTAATTCTCCCTCATGGAATCTTCATGCTCCCATGTAGCATCATTAGGATTGAAATGTCTCTACTACAACTTTACCAAGGAAGTGGATTGATTCTAAAGCACCTTGAACTTCTTATTTAAAATGCCAATTGGCTAAGCCCTAGAATCTTCTTTCGAGCTCCGCCTGAATGATATTCTGATCAACATGGAAAATTTTAGGGGCCAGTTTTCACAGGTGGGCTAATTTTCCATGCTTTTTCCAAAAAAAACATTCACCAATTTCCATTCTTCTAAAAGTGATTTGTCCATATTTTAGAATATAAAATTATTTTATTGTAAATATAGCCAAAATTTTATATAGGAATAATATAAAATAATTATAAATCTAATATTTTTATAAAAACATGATCAAACATTTTAACTTTTTCATTAGGGACAATAAGATTCACAAAGGTGTCTAAAATTTAAGTTAAACTCCAATCCTTAAATTTTTATTGTTATTTATTGTTATTGTTATTGTTATTGTTATTTTTATTTATTTATTTATTTTTTCTAGATCAATGACATGATTAGCATCAAGAACATAATTTTTAAGTAATGAAATATCAAACCTATTAGGAACATTTATGGATGTCAGCTATGGAGGTCTATATGCCACCAGCAAATTTTCTCTAGGATCTCAAATGGCCTTCAAAATCCAATTGTGAAATTTGAGCAACTTCTTAATTTTAATGAACTCTTTGTGACCTTTTGAGAAGAAATGATCACCAACTTTGAATTCTCAGTTTATCCTACTCTTATTTACCTATATTTTTTTCCTATCCCGGACAACCTTCAAATTTTGCTTGATTTTTACTACTTACTCTTCCATTTCCTTAAGAAAATTTGGGTTGACAATGGCCTTGTCCATTGGGTTGTCCTAAATAATAGGTATGTTGCATTTTTTTCCATACAGGGCCCCAAATTGACTATTCTTCAAAGACGTTAAATACCGATTGTTATATGCAAACTCTACCAAATGGAAATACTCTTTCCATTTTTTATGGTTTATCTATCACATACATCCTCAACATATCTTGAATCACCTAATTGATCTTCTTTGTTTGTATATATATTTTTGGATGGTATTCTATAATAAAGTTCAAATTAGTTCCAAAACCCTTGAATAGTCATTTCAAAAGTTTGATGTAATTTTGGGATATTTGTCTAAAATAATTATCTTAGGCGCACCATGTAACTTGTTAATTTCCATTATATACATTTTAGCAATATTTGTTTCTTTATGTGTTTACGTCATTAGAATAAAGTGTGTAGTTTACTAAGCTTATCCATGATTACCATGATGGAATCATGTTGCCTCACAACCTTGAGAAAATTTGTAATAAAATTTATTGAAACAATTTCCTATTTCCACTTACGAATGGGTATTGTCTATAGTAATCTAGGTAGATGTTTATGCTCGACTTTCACCTTTTCACATTCCAAGCTATGTAATTAGGTGTTTCATTTTCATTCTTGGCCAAAAGTATTGGCATTTTATAGCTAAAATTATTTTTTGGTAGTTTGGGTGTCTAGCATAAGTACCTTGTACATATCACTCAACACTATACTTAGTCTTTGAGAATTTGGCACATAAATACCTTTATACATGAGGAATTCATCCTCTTTCAACTCATAATTCATGTACATAGGTTTTAAATTGCCTTGTTATAACTCTTCTTTTACTTTCTTGTATTATTGATCTAAGTTTTAAATCTCTAAAATTCTAATTTTCAAATAAAAATTATAGATATTTATGGTTGTAACATGTGTTGTATGAACCTTCCTGTTGAGTGCATCAACCACTTTGTTTTCCTTTTCTTTTATATGTTTTATTTCAAAATTATAGTTACCTAGAAATTCCAATCATCTAATTTGTTTTGCATTCAACGCTGGATATCCAACAAATGCTTTAGACCACTGTGGTTTGTTCTCAATTCAAATCCTCTTCCCATAAGGTAATTCCTCCATATTTTTAAGGCATGAATGATGGATGCCACCTCCAAATCATGACTGCGATAATTCCTCTCATGGTCCTTCAATTTCTTTGAATCATAACATATCACATGCCCATTTTGCATAAAGACTTCTCCAAGTCCTTCCTCACATACACTAGTGCACACAATAAAATTTTCTTAGATCAATGATCCCTAATATTGGTGAACTTGTTAATAGCATTTTCAAAATGTTGAAATGTCTTTTCACATTTATGAGAACAATCAAATTTCACACCCTTATTTTTCAAACAAGTGATAGGATGTGATATTTTTGATGTAGGACCATCTCTTCCAATCAAGTCAACAATTGACCTCAAAAGGGTACTAGGATTTATGAGAGGAAGTTAGGTTCCTCATAGTCATCTAAATTTGTAATTTTAATTATTTTCCTAAGATGTAATAGTTCTAGAAGGAGCTATTTTGTTTTTAGGATTTGATGAGTATATCTTCGTTTTCATATAATAAGACAAATAATTCTATTTTAGTAGGATTGTGATGAAAATGAGGAGAGTTAGGGGTTTGTTTGGATATTTCTAAACATAGAATATTTGAATGAGATTTATAAGCCAAATAATAGAGTTTTTAGTTGAAAAGATCTTATGTGATGGCATAGAGTAAGCAGAGGAGAGACTAGAATGAGAATGATAATGTGACACACATAGGAGTGATTATGTTATTCATTTAAAGATAGTTAATGAAATTGCAGAATTTGAATTATATCCTAGTCACAATTGGGTGTGTATGACTCTTCTATGTAAAATTGATTTTTGTGTCCATGTTAGTGAAATTTGGGTGGATAAAGGAACATACTCTTGTGAGATCATTAAATAAATGAAATTTTAACCATTATTCAATTTTCAAAGAAAAACTGTAGATTAGGTTGGGCCTTGTTATGAGTTTTTTGTATTAGTATTATCAAAACCGTGATATTTGGAATTCCAGCTGACAAGGAAAAAATGTCATTTAACATTTTATAAATATTAGGACAAAACCATATTGGGACTTTGATAAAGGAAGGGGTGTTCAAAATCTCCTAAACCTCAATTACCTACATCCAACACTCAAATCACCCAATATCTCATTTCCCAATCCTCAATAGTCAAAATTTAAACTATGAGGTTCATGTATTAGGTTGGAACGAAAGATTTTTTTCTACATTAGAATCATAGATACCCAGACACTCAATATCCAATAGCATGGAGGAACAAATTTCAACTACTGTTAATGTTTATGTTTATTGGAATATGAAAATCATTTCCTACTGCGACAAATCCATATGAAGGGTTTTATGATAAGGTTTCATTGATGTGGTGGAGAGTTGATATCTTGATACAATTAGGGGTGTTGGTTGTTAGAGGAGTTTGTCATTTAACTTTATGTCTACTAGGATAGAAATATACCATGAAATGTTATGAGGTGAACTAAATTCTAGTTCCCTAATGGGTCAACATCTCAACGTTTATTATTAATGTGGATAAAGATAATTCCAAGGAATTGTATTGGTTTTTTTGTGTATATGGAAAAAGAGTTGTAGAATCTATGAATGAGTGCTAAGGATAAAAAAATAGTGGAAATATTCCTAGAGGGAGAAACAATGAACATGATAAAGATTCTAATTACATCAAATTTACTACCAAAGCATGAGTGTGAATTGTGAGAAGATGGAACATAGAGGAGTAGGAATATGTCGGGGAAGACTTGTAGAAAATGTGGTTTTCCTAGGTGATATGAGATACATCTAGTCAAGGCTAGAAGCCATAGAGATTGCTCAAAGAAGAGGAACTGACACAAGAGATGTCAACGAGAAGGAAGACTATTCTAATGAAGAAATCTTAGAGTTTGATGAAAAATCATTAAAATAAAATATATTGAGGATGATATCTAGGTTAAGTGTTAGGCCAAAGATGGAGGCACCCATGTACAAAGGTAATTTGAATGTTTAAGAATTGATAGACTAGATTAATGATATGGATAAATATTTTGACTATGAAGATGTTGATGAAGAAAATGGAGTGAAATATGTTATGACTAGATTGAAGGGTCATGCAACATTATGTTGGGACATGGTGCAAGTAGACTAGACAAGCAAAGCTAAAGCCAACATTAAAAGTTGGGATAGGATGGTAGAAAAATGCAAAAGTAAGTTCATGCCTAAAGAATACCAATTGAATATTTTCAAGAAAATAAAAAATATTAAGAAAAATATATGTTCTTGAAAAGGTATATTAAATAATTTCAAAAAATAAATATAAGAACTAGACATATAGAAGATGATGCATAAAATGTATTTGGGTACATTAATTGTTTGATGTGTGAAATCCAATATGAGATTGACATTGTATCCCCAAGGATAGTTAAACATGTTTATTAAGCCACTTTAAAATCTAAAGAGAAGATATCTAGAAAACAAAGTCATACACATGCTACAATTCTAGAGACAGTAAGGAAAGACAGAAAACCACTTCAATGAATAATTGCAACTAAAAAATGATTCTAACTACTTAAGAATAAAATAACTTAAGAACTTGTTTTGACATTACTATAGTTTAATAAGTTATTTTAGGTAAAATGTAATGGGAGTGTTGTTACAATTGGTGCCATTTTGAGTTAGGATGATAAATCTATAGGTTATTTCAATGGAAAACTGAATGCAACAAAACATAAATATTCATCTTATGATAAAGATTTTTATCTCATAGTTCAAAAATTAAAAAAAGTGGAGGCATAGTCTAATGCCGCAATATTTTTATTTTATTTTATTTTGGAAACCATGATTTGAAATGCATAAATCTACAAACTAAGTTGAATCAAATAAGTTCCAATTGGGTTGAATTTATGCAAGATTTCACTTTTGTTCTTAAACACATTAGTGGAAAAGCTAATAATATTGCAATTTCTTTGAGAAGAAGTTGTTTGGATTTGTAGGAATAAAAAAATCAAGTGTTGGGATTTGATTGTTTGAAAGAGATGTATAAAGATGATCCATAATTCAAAGAGGTTTTTGAAACATGCAAGAATCCACTAAGTAGAGATAAAAAGTCATACGTAGAGTACATGTTGCAGGAGGAAATGTTGTTTAAAAGAAAGCAACATTGCATTCCAAAAGGTTCCATGAGATAAAATTTATTGAAACAAAAGCATGGTGGAGGGTTAGCATGACAATTTGGACATGAAAAATATTTTTCTTGATTAAATGATTTGTTATTTTTGGCCAAGTATGAGAGTTGATGTGAATTTCTTTTTTGGAAGCTATATGCCAACTTGGCAATGGAAAGATCCTAAATTCAGGTTTGTATCAACCATTACCTATCCTAGTAAACCATGGGGTTGTGTAATTATGGTTTTGTGTTGGGATTACCCAAAACACAAAGGGGTAACATTCCATTTATGTTGTTGTTGATAGATTTTCTAAAAAGACACATTGTGGCTTGCAAAAAGGCAATTGATGCAACCAAGATAACAAACTTATTTTTTAAAGAAGTGATTAGATTGCATAGGTTGGCAAAATTCATTATTTCTAATAGTGGTACAAATTTTTTAGGTAATTTTTGGATAAATGTATAGAGAATTAGGAGCTAACCACAATTTGAGTACAGCATACCACCCATAGATGATGGATAGATAGATGTGGTAAACTGAAATTTGGGAAATAATTTAAGGACTTCGGTAAGTGAACATCCCGAATAGTGGGATTAGGTTCTTGCACAAGTATAATTTCCTTATAATGATTTACATAACAAAAGCACAATATTAATTCTATTGAAAATTTTGTATGGAGTGCATCCCAGAGGAATTTATGAATTAATGGAATTTAGGAAGTCAATAATTGAGATTTTTTTGTGGTGAAACTATTGTAGTAAGTATTCAAGAATTGTAGGAAAGAGTCAAACAATACCTATATGATAGAATCATCAAGTACAAGCAAAAAATAGTCATTAGAAGGAGACAACATGATTTTTAATTTGGGGATTCAGTTATGGGATGTCTTAGAAAGGAAAATTTCTTATAGGGACATAAAAACTAAAAGTGAAGAATATTGAGCCATGTGAAGTATTAAGGAAATTTCTTCAAATTCTTATGAAATTGAACTTCCAAACTTATTGGTATTTCACTAACATTTCCAGTGTTCCAAATTTGTATCCCTATAAGGAGGAGGGGGGAATTGAAGTAGATGCACTTGAGAAAGTTCAAATAATTGAATGAGAAAGTCAACTACCTAAAGCAACACAAAGGGTAGTTGAAGCAATGTTGGATAAGAAGGTGGTCACAAGAATTAGAGGTAAAGAGTATATATATAGTATTTGGTCAAGTGGAAGAATCAACTCGTTAAAGATTCAACATGGATGCAAACAATAGAGATAACTAAATATGCACAAATGTGGATGAGCTCAATGGACAAAGACCATGAACAAGTTATTATTTCCCTGAGAGTCTGATGTAGGAGCATATCTTCCAATCAAGTCAAGAATTGATCTCAAAATGTTCCTAAGATTTATGAGAGGAATTTGGGTTCCTCATAGTCATTTAAAGTTGTAATTTAATTATTTTCCTATGATGTAGTAACTCTAGAAGGATTTGGTTTGTTTCTAGATTTTTTTGAAGATATCATCCTTGCCATTTAATAAGATAAATAAGCCTATTTTAGTGGGATTGTGAGGAAAATTAGGAGTATTTAGGGTTATTCTTTTTGGATATTTCAAGACTTAGAATATTTGAATGAGATTTATTAGCCAAATAAATGAGTTTTATAAAAAGATCCTATTGATTGCATAGAGTAGAGAGAGGATATAATAGAGTCAGAATGGTAATGTAATGTGCAACAAAGTGATTATGTTATTAATCTAAAGATTGTTAATGAAATTGCAGAACTTGAAGAATATCTCAGTCATAGTCATGTGCATGTGATTCTTCTCTGTGAAAGTTATTTTCATGTTCCTGTTATAGTGAAATCAGGTGGAGAAAGCACATTGTTGTGCAATTTCATTAAATATATGAATGTTTGACCATTATCTAAAGTTCCAAGGAAATGTTCCAATTCAACTTGGGTCTTTGTATGAGTTTGCTTTAATTATTGTTACAACACCTTGACACCCAATGCCCAAAATGTCAATTGGTTAGGAGTGAAACAATCATTTATCATTTTTTTTAATATCAAAATAGAAACATATTGGAACTTTGATAAAGGAAGGTGTGTTATTGATCTCTCGAATCTTCGATCACTAGCACTAGACACTTTGATAATTCGGTACTCATCTCCCAATATTTGATAGTCAAAGTTTCAATTGCAAGTTTCATGTATCTGGTAGGAGAAAAAGCTTGTTTTTGCACATTAGAATCCCGAATACCTAGACACCCGATATCCAATATCCTTGGGTAACAAACTTCAATTTTTTTTTAAGTTTTTGTTTACCAAGCTAGACTCAAATAAGGAGTTTTTACAATAGTGTTTCACTAGTGTGGGTTACAGCTAATATATTGATACAACTAGGACTCAATAGCTCAGGGTGTTAGTTTCCATAGGAGTTCCATCACTTAGCATTATATTTATTAGGACATAAATATACTAGGAAAGTTTTTTAGGCTAAATAAGTGTCAATACCTGGATGGGCTGACATCCCGATATGAACAATCAATGCACATAAAGTTAATTATAGAGAAGTGTATTGGTTTCCATGTGTATATGGAAAAATGGATATGGGCACTGTGAATGAGAGTTAAGGAGAAATAGAATGGGGAAATAGTCCTATAGTGAGGAATAATGAACATGATAAAGATCTTGCTTACATAAATTTCTAAGAATACCTTAGTAAATCTTATGCAATAGCACATTAATATGATGAAGGATCTGAACTCTATCACATTTTGGGCACTAGCTACTCTCTTATAGCTTTAATTTTCTCCAGGTCCATTATCACCCCTTCCTCTGTGATGATATGACCCAAATACTAAATTTTATTTTTGATGAAAAGGAAATTTGTTCAACTTGAAATAAAGTTGATGTTCCCTCAACACATGCAACACCATCCTCAAATGTTACTCATGATCTTTCTCAAATTTTTGAATATACAAGGATTTCATCCCAACGGATAATTAAAAGCTTTTCAAAATAATTTTGGAAAAATCCATTCATATGACATAAATATGCCTACTGCATTGGATAACCCAAATGGCACCACAACAAACTCACAATGTCCATACTAAGTTCTAAATACTATCTTATCGGTTTCCTCCTCCTTAATGTTATTCCAACACAACTAAGACATGTCCCCTCTAAGCGGCTTTTTGATAAAAGGTACCCCCATCAGGCCTTGTACATAAGATGCTATGAATAAAGTCTCTATATGATGTCAATAGTAATGTAGTTGAGCATTCTTGCACAAGAGTGTTATGCAATAAAGAAAAAATATATAGATATGTGGAATAATAGTAAGAGTATTCATTCATGGTATCAATAGTAACTTTTGTTATGAGTTGTATTTGTTCTAGCATACCAAGGCTAGCATTTATCCAATGATCATTGGCTCAAGCTAAGTGTAGAATGTACATTCCAAAATTCCTCATAATTCTATCAGTGTCACGTCAAGGAAGTTTTTAATGTGAGGTTGATTTGCTCAAGCTAAGTGCAAAATGTGCATTCCAAAATCTCTCATACAATTCTATCCATTTCAAAATCAAGGAAGTGTTTAATATTAGGTTCACGATCCCTGTAACCCATTCTTAATTTTATTACATATTTGTGGTTAGAAGAAGTTCTAATGCTCTCGTGCCAGAAATATTTCTTTATTCGCTTAATTGTTGCAATTAATTCATATCACAACAAGGTAGCCTATCAATAAATTCCCAACAATCTGTTTGGTCAACTGTCAAGGCTATCTCATCTAATAGAATATTTTTGAGAGGTTTTCACATTGCATTTACTGAGATCGGATGTGCATTTTAGAAAATGACATTTTCTTGTGATCTTATGAACAATTGGTCATGACAAGACATGAATGGCTACATTATGGTCTTGGGATCATGTTGCCTTACCATTTTTTAAAAGAATCCACAAGGTTTCTAATGACATGATTACTTATTTCCAAATTTTTCATTGTTTTAACACCAAGAATTCTTCTAACTACAATTAAACTCTTTTATTTCAACAAAGAATAACAAAATTGAATTTAGAATTTTGTTCAAAGTATTCTTTGATAGTTTTATAGGATTGGTAATGAATATTTCATTAAAATATTGTACCTTCAAGTGACACTAAATTTATTTCATCGACCTGAAGGAATTTTAGAGTTCTTCGACACACAATGTCTAATCTAGATAGGGGTGATGCCTTGTATTATGGAGCTCTTGAAATTTTTTTTTTGGGACTTAAATTCCTTGAATGGGACTAGATGTGCTTAGGGATAGATTCTAAAATGGCACATTGGTTAGCAAGAGGTTTCACCATAAAAACCTCTTCATCAAGAAGTGCACCAATTACCACTCTAATTTCATCCATACAAAATAATCTCCAAACAAATCCACCATCATATGATCATCCACAACAATTTGTTCTTACGGAATATTCATTAGAGGTTCATCTATGGTTTGGACGCTGGATGCTCCTTTTCTAAAAGTCTTTCATTTTTCCATACCTTACCCTATCCATTTCTCTTGCTTCATTGATATTTTATATGGGTTGATTTTTCCTTGAGACTTTCTTTTCTAACTTATGGTGGTTCCCTGTTTAAATGCAATTGTAATTACAAGGAGATTTTTTTTTTTTCGTCCAACAACAAATAAAAATAATATGTCTACCCAATTACAAAAAATGGTCCTTCCACATTATATAAGATAACAAATATGTCTCCTCATCTTACAAAAGAGACAAAATTTGTCTTCTAGTTTACAAGAGATAATTTGATTTCTTAATTCTCTTTAGACAAATTATTTTCTCACCATTACTCAAATTTCTTTCTAAATAACATAAAAATTGGTCTTATATTAATAATAAGACAGGGAAATTGTTTGCAATACATCAGTGGACAAAATTTTTTCTTTCCATTATAGAAAACCCATGGCCAGTGTTAATAGTTGTTTCTCTTCTATATTTGGTCACTAATTTTGTTTTGGTGATCGAGTGAAGTGGCAAGAGGTTGGGTTAAGGTTAGCAAAGGAAGACTCACCAGTTTCTAGAAATTTGCACACTTTTTTAGGAACACACATGTGTTACCAACAATGCATACACATTCCTGAGACTAATTTCCATTACCGAACTTCTTCTCATGATTTCCAACATTAGCCTAAAAATTATATGATGTCACATCAATTATAGAACATGTGTATGCTTATATCTCTATCTCTCTTCCTCTATCCTTTCTATCTAACTCTCTCTCTCTGTCTCTCTTCCCCCCATCACTCTCTCTACCTCTCTTTGTCTCTCCCTTCTACCTCTCCCTTCTTCCACTCTTTGTTCCTCTATCTCTCCTCTCCCAATTTTCCTCCCATACTTCTCTCTCCCCTCCCTCCCTCATTATCTCTCTCCCTGTATCTCTCTCTCTCTATTCTTCCCCTTCCAGTCTCTCTATCATTAATTCCCTCCTCTCTCTCTCCCTATGTCCACCTCTCTCTCACTTCTTCCCTCTCTATCTTTATCTTCTTACACTCTCTCCCTTTCTCTATCCTCTCTCAATCTCCCTACCCCACTTCTCTCTCTCCTGCCTCCCTATCTCCTTCCCTCTTTCTCTCTTTATGAGTCTCTCCTTCTCGCTCTCCATCACTCCATCACTATATCTCTCCCTCTTTTGGCCATCACTCTCTCTGTCCACCTCTCACACTCTCTCTTTGTATCTTTCTTCATCTATCTCTCTTTTCTTCTGCCTCTATCCCCCTTCATACCTATATTTGTCTCCCCATTTGTATCCTTCTATCTCTATATATTCCCCCTTCAGTCTCCCCATCCCTCCCTCTCTCCTTCTTCATAATTCTCTATCTCCATATATTTCTCTCTCTCTTCCCTCTCTATCTCTCCTCTTTCAATCTCCCTCCCCTCCTCTCTCTATGTCTCCTTCCCTCTATCTATTTTTCTCAAACCTCAAACTCTTTATCTCTCTATTTCCATTTACATATTTGTTAGTGTCTCTCTATTTCTTCTTCCCTCCTTGTCTCTATCTCCCTCTATCTCTCTTTCTCTCTCACTTCCTCATTCCCTAACTATCTTCCTCCCCCTCTCTATTTGTATCTCTCTTCTACCTAGGGAACATTTTAAGGATGGAAATTTATCTTAAAGTTTAGAAACCTTGGTGAATCTTAGT
>APFE030370512.1:0-25610 GCA_000404065.3 Pinus taeda
TAGGGGGGGTAATATGGGGTACCGAGGGAGCTACCCAAGGTAATAATGTAATAATGGGATGGACCATAGTAATAAATAAGGTGGTTAACCCATGTCATGTAAGGGACCAGAAGTAGTTAATGGGCCCATGGTATTAGTTGATGGTATGAGTAAACCATGGTAATGATGCATGGTATTGTATGTATGAGGCCTATATAGAGGCTAAAGACTCCACATGGAGAGACATGAAGATAAGTATTCTTGTATGAACAAGCATATGGCTTGTGGAGTATTCTCATTCCTTAAGGAGTGAATGTATGGTGTTACCCTACCTTAAGGGTTTGATAATAAAGAAGCATTTCTATCTATTTCTATCTTGTTATTCTTGGGTTATTTCTATTATCATAATATTTCCAGTTTAGGTCTACAACAAGTGGTATCGGAGCTATATTTCTGGGTTAGATCTACAACAAGTGGTATCAGAGCACTTTCTTGGGCACAAAAGTGGAGAATTTTTTTTTCATTTTTGCAGATTTTCAAGGGCGGCGAGTTTGCAGATCATATCTGTAAGTTTTGGTTCAAAATATGAAAAATATGACTATAGATATGTATTCTTTGTGAAAAAATAGCCGATTTCAAAAAAAAAATCGGTCAAATCGGAGTCAGGATGAAGGAGATATCGCTGATTTAAAAATCAGTGGGGTTGCAGATAATTTTTCAGGGTAGCGAGTTTGCGGCGCAGATCAAGATGTCCTGGGGAAAGATCTACAAGATCTAATTTCAGATCTGGAATCTTTGTTAAAAAACACCCAATTTCAAAAAAAAAATCAGGCGAATCAAAGTTCGGATGAGGGAGATATCACTGATTTAAAATCAGCACTTGTTTCAGAAATTTTGGGTGACGGCAGAAGAGTAGCAGCGCAGATCTGGAATTCTAGTGCCTGGATCAGGATTTCTATCACATGGGCAGATGCAGAATGGTTGTTACATTTCCAAAAACAGGTTATAATAGAGATTCTGAGTAATATTGACGAAACTGTGACATTTTCAAATTTTCGCCAAGTAAGTGGATTTTTTTCAAACCTTCATGGCTTCTAGCATGGAATTTTTTACAGGAAAAGATGATGGTCCGACTATTGAAGAATTCATAAAGGACCTAAAGCGTATATTTGGGACATATTGGAGGGCTTCAGTGTGGTTTAATTTAAAAGATGAGGCTGCCAAAGAGTGGAAATCACTTGACCACAAGCAGTTGACCAAACTTTCAGATGCAGAATTTGAAAAAATCCTTTTGGACAAATGGTCTCGGGCTAGAAAAAGGAGAATGAGACACATAAGGGGTTAATTGCTACAAGTATCTCCTTACTGCAGGTTCATGGATTGATTCAGAAAGAGAAGATCATTGTTTCTATCAACCCTAATGGTAAACATAATTTCATCAATGTTAAATTGGAAAAAAAATTGCAAGTCCGAGCAAAACATATTGAAAATACACAGGTTGATGATAAGGATGTTCAAATTTATAAGGATTTGAAATTTTCTATGGATAAGTATGTGTTTCATGGTGATTTTTATGCTTCAGATATGGATAACATAGATGTTGTTTTGGGATACCCTTAGATGTAATCGGTAGGTACTATCAATATTAATGTCCAGAAGAAATTCCTGAAGCTCTGGTATAAAAAGAAGAAAATTATATTACAGGATATTTCCACTAATAAACAGATAGAGTCCAAGGAGGCTGAAGCAGAAGATGTTCCAGGGTCTGACATATCAGATGATGAGCAATTGATGGTCGACAATCAGACACAAACGGAGGCTGAAGCAGATAAGGGTACAGGTGCTGATACATTAGAGGAGGACTCAGTGGTTGAAGTCATATTGGAAAAGAAGACACCACAACAGGCACCTCACCAGGGTGAATTAAAGAAAAAGACACTGTGGGTTAAAACGTCAACATATCATCACCCACATCACCCCGCAAGACAACCATCAAGATGGCAACCAGTTAGTCACAAAGACAACAACCCCCCCCACAAGATAGATAAGGAGAAGCGAAGATCCACCTACTACACATCAACACAGAAGAGCTACCACGGTCAACTTCCATCTCAAGCGAGCGAGGCACCAAAGAGATCGAGGGTTCACCTTTCTCTTGGATGGCTAGATGCACGTGCATGGTATCAGTGGACTACTCTTTTGAGTAGATCTTATTATTTGTGTTCTTCCCATGTTTCGGGGACGAAACATGCTAGGGGGTGGAATGTTATATACCTAGGGGGGGTAATATGGGGTACCGAGGGAGGTACCCAAGGTAATAATGTAACAATGGGATGGGCCATAGTAATAAATAAGGTGGTTAACCCATGTCATGTAAGGACCACAAGTAGTTAATAATAATGTAAGGGGCCCATGGTATTAGTTGATGGTATGAGGAAACCATGGTAATGATGCATGGTATTGTATGTATGAGGCCTATATAGAGGCTAGAGACTCCACATGGAGGAATGAAGAGAAGTATTCTTGTTGTATGAATGGGTTGTGGAGTATTCTCCTTCCTTAAGGAGTGAATGTATGGTGTTGCCCTACCATAAGGGTTTGATAATAAAGATTCATTTCTATCTATTTCTAGGTTTATTTGCATTATCTTATATTTTCTTATCAGATCTATAATATCTTGGGTTAGATCTACAACAAGTGGTATCAGAGCTACAACAAGTGGTATCAGAGCTATATTTTGGATCAGATCTACAACAGCAACAATGCCCCTATCAAGACCTAAGTTATAAACCTTAAACAATTAAATTGAAAGCACAACAGGTTACCTCAATGCGGAGCCAAGCAAACCACACAAAATTGCTAGACCATGGACCTCCAAAGTCTTCTTTTTATTATGAAGATAGAACAATTACAAAACAATACTAGCAACACTTCCCCAAGCTCAAGTTTCCAATCTCTATCTTGAAAGAGAGGTTAACATTACATTTATAAGAAAATAGGTGAGAATCCCAATGAGGAGAGATGTCCCAAGTGGCAATCGTTGATAATCCCAAGGCAAACGAGTTGATCCAAGTGGTGGTGAAGATCCCAAGCCAAGAGCTTGAATTACCAAGTGTGCAAGAATTGCCCAAGAGTGGACTGCGTGTGTCTGTTAAGTGGATGTGCGTATCTCCAAGTCTGGTAGTGTAGAATACATGTGTAACAACGCAGCATAGAGAAGAGCATGTGTATGAGAATTGGCTGCCGAGTGTGCCTACACAGGCTGCAAGAGGAGACAATGTATATCTCTAACGGGAACAACATATAGCAAGTGTGGAATGATGGTTGAGTTGAAGTGGGAGTGGGCTACCACATGCCCCAATTAACTCAGCCTCTCAACATGTGTGAACTCACCCTCATGGATGGAGCAACTTGACCCTCTAACTCAAATTTTGCTAGTAGTTAACTGGTGCTGGTGAGCATACACCTCGTCCATTAATGGAACCAACTCGACCTCCATGCGGGCTTCCAACTCATCCATCAACTCACTCTTTGTTACCATTTCACTTCACTTCACTGCTTGTGAGAGGGAGTTGACCAAAACCTTCTTTTAATATGTTCCCATTTTATTAATTACTGATTTTCCTTTCCTTTTTTCTCACTGAAATTTATGTATGAATTTTTTACTGAGAAATGTGAATCATAGCCATAATTCTGTTGACCAATGACATCACTGCTTTCCTTCCGATTGGGAGCATAAATCTTCCCATATATATAAGTTTAGAAAGCCCATTTCATTAATCTTCCCATATATATAAGTTTAGAAAGCCCATTTCATTTGACGACCAGATATAAAATTTTCAGTTGTTGCAAGGAAAAATAGCTTCAAAACATTCTTCTGGATTCTTTGAAGATTTACATAATGTTTTATTAATGAAAGAGCATTTGTAAAAAGATAAATTGTCAAAATTCTGAAATCTCAACTTTCAATTGCCCTAGTTCACTTATTACAAACATCAGTTGAAAAAACCCTCAAAATTGTCAATCCACAGGTATCTGATTATCTGATCATAATCTTGACGCAGGTCCGTTCGTTGGGTCCCATTAATCCAGTTACTAGACAACCAGTGAAAGGGCGTAAGGTTGGGGGAGGAATCCGTTTTGGAGAAATGGAGCGTGATTCAATTCTTGCACATGGAGCAGCCTATTTGCTTCATGACAGACTTCATACCAGTTCTGATTATCACATTGCAGATGTTTGCTCTAAATGTGGGAGTTTATTGTCAACTTTGTCTGCCCCTCAGAAACAAAGAAGCGATGGACTGACCAGTTTACCTATGAGTGGAAACAATGGTAAGAAGACTATCTGCCATGTCTGCAAGTCAAGCAAGGCTATTGAGACAGTGGCAATGCCTTATGTATTCAGGTATTTAGCAGCGGAGTTGGCAGCAATGAACATTAAGATGGCTCTTCAAATTTCTGATGCAGCTTGATGACAATGACAGTAGATTTTCCAGGAATGTATTGAATCATCTTGATTGCACCATAGCTGTTTATGGTTGTAATGTCTGTTGGTGCTTTCTCAATATTCTCAAAGCTCTACCCTGTAATTTATGCTCACTTAGTCTATTATCACCTTCATTAATGAAATCAATGCTTGAGTAATGACCGTATTACATCTATTATGTCATGTTACTAGAAACGTAAGATTGTGTGTTAGTGGCCAAGAGTTTAATTGATATGGATTTAGTTTTGTTTTTTTGCCCAAATTTCCGAGTGATGAAATCATTTAACTACATGGATAACATTTTCTGGTGCTTGTTTTATTCTATTCAGCGCATTCATATAGACATATGATATATCTAATTTGTTCGGAGTTTAGATGTAATTTGTGGTTTTCATATTATAAAAGAGAAAGTGAACGTGTCGTATGATGCAATGCTAACTTCCGATCAGTATTTCAGAAAATGTAACAAGCAGTGTTATTATACGCAACGAAATATTCAGAATATCTAGAATATGTAAGTATTCATTATAAGATAAATAGCATATTTATATAAAGAATGTTGAATTTACAAGAGGTATGATATGATTACAAATCGGTGTCCAGTTATCTACTTAGGCAGGTGCCCTTCTTTACCAGTCATGTCCTTTAAGACATGCCTGTTAAGTAACTAATTATTATTTAACTAATTATTATTTAACTAATTATTATATATATATATATATATATATATTAATTATTTATTATATAATAAACAGTGAAGCTCCAAAACCCCTTGAAATTTTTGGCTTTATAATAGTTGCATTGAATGTGGAGTTGATATATTATAACTTGTTGGATGCGGGGTATTTCATACATCTTGTTGACTATTTTATCAAAGTTGGAATGATGACCAACTAAAGATTCACAAAATTCAAACTATGCATTTATCCCATTATTCAAGAACTTCATTAACTCATAAGGTCTTGAAATATGGATGAGAGTTAATGGTGAGTTGTTAAGTTTACGTATGTTCTATGCTTAGAGCAATTTATTTCAATTTTAACAGTTAGTTTAATATATTTTCTAGATTAGCAATCACATCAGCATTAAAGTAAACTGCAGATAGAACATAAACATAAATCGCAGAAGACAAGCCAAGACAAGATGACACAAGATGTGGCGCTAGCTAGGGACAAACCCCAATGTGGGGAAACCCTTAATCAATTCTTCTTATATTTTCTTCAATAGTTCAGCAAAGAGAGAGAGAGATAGTACATTTACAACAGAAGTCAACACTTTGACTTATCTAGATAAGAGAATAGATCATCTCTAAGAAGATGATACATGAGATCAGTTGAAGACATGCTGCTTCAACTGATTCTCCAAGGTGGCTCCTTCACTTATCATTGTGCTGCATCTCGTCATCATGTTGCACCTCACCGTGCTGCACCATGTTGCACCCATCATCACAATGTTGGACCTTATGATCATGTTGTACCCATCATACTGTTGCATCTTATGTTGCAATGTTGTCCCATGTGTGATAACCATGTTGTCATACAACATGTCTCATGTGCTTGCAACACCATGCTGGCCATGTTGCCCCATGCTTGCCATGTTGTCCATGCTTCACCATGGTTGTTGTTGTCCATGTGTCTTTGTTGCCATGTCACAACTGTCCTATTTACTTTGCTGCACTTGTTGCCATGTCATAATTGTCCTATTTATTAGCACTGATGTACTAGTTGCCTTGTTGTCCCATGCATTTATCTATCATCCGCAAATAGCCCTCAATTTTGTTGCATGCTACTGATGATTTCTGCCTAGGGTTTTGTGCATGTACTAGTCTGGTTAGGGCACACCAAAAAGCCTAACATATAGGGAGAATACCCTTGTTTGCCTTGTTGTCCTTAGAGATGAATGCGGCCTAGTTAGGAGGTTCTTTCTAGGTCTCTTGGCCACATAAACTTCATCTCCCAATCGCTGTTGTAATAGTCCATCACTGTGGCCTTATAAGCAGAGATATACACCCCAAAATTATGCATAAAACAATCATGAAACTAACCTCTAGTCTACGGCCTGATTTGCACGGTAAGACCGCTCCAATATGTCACCTCAAGCGATCCCTCTTGCCTCCTGTAATGGCTAAGAGCTGCGGCTTTTCTTCTTTAAAATCCGCACCCAAAACATTCCACAAACTCGGACCTGCCTCAACCTTCCTTTGCTCCAAACTTGCACTATATTTCAAAGCTTGTGTGTACCTTAGGATTGCATTAGGGCATCTTGTGTTAGGGATGCTTTAGGTTTGTGTTAGGGTAGCCTTTAGGTCTACATTAGGGCAACATTCTATATGCTTCTAGGGCCATCTTCCATCTGCGTCTAGGGCAGCCTTCCATCTGCATCTAGGGTAGCCTCTTTTCCTCCAATGTCTAGGGGTTCCACTCTTAGATTTCTCTTCCACTAAAAACCGAAGACAAGTGGAAAGAAATCAAGATAGAAGTGTGTGTGAGAAATGACTCTCAAGTCATCTCCTTTTATATTAAAACGTTGAGCACATATGGGGTTTATTTGGTTGCTGGCCAACCTTGACGAATTGTCTTATAACACAAGTAAATTCATAACTCCATGAATACTTATTGGAATCGGATGATCTTTAGATCAATCTTACACCTCTTGATGAGAGAGATCCAAGAAAAATATTAGCTGCCGTAAGTAAGATGACCCACATGGTGTTTGGCCCTAGTTGCCAATTTTAAGATGAGTGAATAAGGGATACTTCTCCCTTGGACCACAAATCTACTTGTTAGAGCATGTTCACATTGAACCACATATTGCATGAGTTGCAATTTGCATATGGCTTCCTCTATATATCAGCAATATTTTTAGAAAGCATTCATGTACAAATAAAAACCAAGAAAGCTAGCCAGCTATAACTGTGCATTAGGGTACCAGGAACGCTTGTGCATTTAATATCATAAACCTGTATTATCAATGTACTTGTGAGATGTTGTACATTGAATCTATTGGTCACAAATTCTTTACTTTCATTATTTTTTTAATATGCTTATACGAAAAGGAAATTGCATCACCACACTTATAAATCCAAATCTAGGTCAATCACTCTTGGCAATGATTGTGTACCAGAACACCAATCATGCTAATGGAAATGTTGTCACAAAGAAATCTCCTCAAATGATTTAGGCTCTTCCTATTCCCATAAATCACATCTCTCATTGTTGAAAAAGATTGATAATAAACTAATCTAGGAATTGAAATGCTATTGCAAAAATGAAACACGCTTGCATAAACCATAAATTAATAGAAGGAAATTAACTATAAAGGAAATAAAGATGCATAAATAATAAATACACAGAAAATGGAATATTTCTTGATTATGCAATGCTCCAATCTATTGGAGTGAGCTCTACCTCTCAGAACAAGGCATTGAAGTGAAACTATAGTGGCACAACTCAAGCCAAATGACACACCACCAATAATCTATGAAAATGACAATTTGTATTGGAGCAAAGTCTCATGAATTTGTATTCTATGCCATGATAGTTTGGACTATGTTCTCTAAAATTCCTTGCCTTTGGAATGGAGATGACACTCTCTTTTATACACGAGTTTGCTTGAAATAGAAATAACAAATATATAAACATAGATCTACTTAGCACATGATATTCTCAAATGCTTGCAACAAATATCTAAATATAGATTCCCCTCAGAATTATTCTCAAGTGGTTACAACAAATATCTAAATATAGATACACTTGAGGATAAAGATATTCTCAAGTGGTTAAAATAACTCAAATAGTTCCAAATTTAATGCTAATTCCCAACATATTTTGGAATGCCACTAATTGTCAAATTTGAAATAAGTCATGTGCATTATAACAATTTTCTCAAAATGTGTTCAAAAATAGTTATTAATGTTTTTGGAATCCATGGATCCATGGTATATACATGGGAGACTTTTAAATACATAATAAAAATGAATATGCACACATGGACACATAGAAATCTATATTTCATTATTTAAAACCATGCAATATATGTTTTATTGTCTTCCCCAAGTGGCTATATGATTTGTGGTAATGAATTTCCTCCTTCGTGGCATGCTAAATCTACAACAGATGGATTTATAAAAAATTTGCGTTGCTTACTCAAATTTTCTTCAACCTTGTAGCTTGTGAGCCCATAGCATAAGAACATGAAGTGATACCTTATAACAACTTGTCTACACGAGCCATTATCTCCAAAGTAAATACATTATACACTAATTCTCCCCAATGTTAATAATAATTCAATGAAATACTAAGAAATGTAATGGAAAATACTTCGATGTTAGATAATGGTTTTGAGCATTAAAAATTATTAAAATATGTCTATGGGTAATTGAAAAGGAATTTAAAATAAATAAAAGAGTGTACCAAAATATAGCAAAATAGTGATTCATCATATACAAGTCATATAAGTTCTCTCTCTTTGAAGGGAAAAGATCAAAATGTTGTAGAAAAGTTACTACAACTTTTTTTTGATGCACCAAAGTTTAGTCAAACTATATAAATGCAAAGAAGACATATAAAGCTTCTTCTACAAAAATTTTAGGCTATGCTACAAAAAATTCGAAGTTACATAAAGTGCAAGGTTCAACTATAAGATAACCTCCAAATTAAGGCTTCAAAAAGTGTCTTAATTTGAAACTTCCATAACTTTCATTAGAAGACTTGTTTGAGGTTGTCAAGCCAAAGAAAATAACTCCTGAGTTTATTGATTTGTATTAATGAAAACAACAATATATGACATCAAAGGTGCGACCTTTAGGTTTCATTTTCCAAGATTGTTTCCTATTCTAACTCTTTGTTGTTTCCTCTCTTTACATATTTACAATTTGATCTCCCAATCCATGAGAAGTAGGTTTATAACACTACCCCCACCCCCTTGATCTGAAGGGGTGTTTGTGAGTCCAAGCATCATTGTGTATCCTTCAAATTTTGTTCTCCCTTGTGCTTTTGTGAAGATGTCTGCAATTTTCTCATTTGTGGAACAATGTTGTATATGAATAGTCTTGGCGCAGACATGATATCAAATCAAATGATTCTTTGTGTTGATATGTTTAATTCAATTATGGAATTTGGGATCCTTGAAAAATTTAATTGTAGAAGTATTACCGATAAAAATGGGAGTAAAGTTCACTTGTTTCTCATGCATATCTTCAAGATTTTTCTTGAGCCACATAATCTCCTTGGTTGCTTCTATCACTACCACGCATTCCACCTCTATTGTGGAATCTATTGGAACTAATAGTTTGTGTGACCTCCAAGAGATAGCTCTTGATCCAAGAGTCATAACATAGCCTAAAGTAGACACTCATTTTCCTTATCTCCATCAAAGTCTAAATTCGATGTTCTAACTAGGTTATCCACGTGAATATTTGAGTCCAAAGTCCTGAGTTTCTTTCAAGTATTTTAGAATTATTTTTACAACAAACCAATATTCTTCATGAGGCTTTTGCATAAACCTTGAAAGGGTTCCAACAATAAACAAAATATTTGTTCTAATAGTGGTGAGGTAGATAAGACTTCCAACAAGATTTCTATACTTAGTTGCATCCTTAAATTCATTTCTTTCTTTAAATGTGAGCTTCAGATTTTGCTCCATTGGAATGGACAAAGAATTGCATTTAGCCATGCCAAACTTGTTCAACAATTCTCTAGTGTACTTGTTTTGATAGAGGAATATATACCTTGGATGTTGGGTCAATTCAATGCCCAAGGAGTAGTGAAAGTGTCCCAAATTTTTCATCTCAAATCTCTTCCTCAACTCTTGCTTTATGAATGCAATATATTTTTCATTGTTCCATGCTATTAAAAGATCATCTACATATACCACAAGATAAACAATAGTTTTTCCAAATTTCTTGATAAATATAGTTGCTTCATCAAGATTAAAGTGTTTGAAATTTAATTTTAGAAGAGCTCGGTCAATCTTTCATGCCTTGCTTGTGGTGCTTATTTTAAGTTCATAAGGATTTGATGAGTTTACATACGTTATGTTCTTGTCCCTTTAGAACAAAGCCTTCTAGTTGGGGCATGAATACATTTTCCTTCAAGTCTACATTCAAGAAAGTAGTCTACACATCTAACTAATGGAATTTCCATCCATTATGAGCTACCAAGGAAAATAGAGCGTCGATGGTGGTGTACTTTATTGTAGGATAAAAGTCTCTTCATAATTGACACCTTTCTATGTAAATCCTTGTTTTTTGCTTGTCAAGTGAGTCAACTAATTTACACTTGATCTTGTAGACCCACTTGTAACTAATAGGTTTGGTTCCAAATGGAGGGTCCACCAACTCCCATGTTCCATTATTTATGAGAGGATGATACTCCTATATTTCTTCTTTCCATTCATCATGAGAAGCAACTTATTTAAAGGAATTTTTCTCAAAATTAGTAGACAAATTCAATTCAAAATCATATGAAACATCCATATCATCATCAAAATTAGAATCATCTACATCACCTCTATGTTGTCTGGTGGAACTTCTAGTTCTTATATTTCCAACGTTATCAGGGTGAACACTTTTAAGTGCTTTGGTATACCATTTAGGGGAACTTTCCAAGATGGTCCAGGTTTCTTTGTTGATTGAGATGGAGGTGCATCAAGCTTTAGCCTTCCAATCCTCTCACTCACATCACTCTAAGGGTCTTGCTGATTTGAAGGAGTGATCAGAACTTCATGCTGCAAAGACAATGCTTCAGAAGGATATTTCATAGATTGATCCAAGATAGGGACCCCCCCCTTTACGACATGGAATCTCATTATCAAATTCATAATAATATTTTGGATTATTGAATCTATCCAATGACTAAGTTGTCACTCAACAATATTGTCAGTGTTGGAACGTTCAAGAGAAATCACATCTCTAAACAATATAAACTTTTTATTTACCTTATTCTATAGTTGATATGCTTTGGTGGTATCTGAATACCCCAAGAAAATTTCTTTTAACTACTTACATTAAGCTTGATTCTTTTTTCATTAGGAATCAAGGCATAGTAGGTGGAACCAATGATCTTGAGAAGCCTTAGCAAGGAATTTTTCCATACCACATTTCATAAGGAGTTATGTTTTTGAGAGCATGATATGGACATTTGTTTTTGATATGTAATACACATAGAATTGCATCGACCCAAAACATCAACTTTACACTTTTGAAAAACATCATTGAGCGAACCATATTTAATATAGCCATGTTCATTCTTTCAACTACACCATTTTGTTGAGGATCTTTTGGAACAATTGTTTGATGTTGAATCCCATGTTGGAAAAGATATTTTTCAAATTAATTAGAAGTATATTATTTTCCATCATCAGTATGAAGAGATCCAATATGTGATTGTGAATTATTTTAAATCCATGCATGAAAATTTATGAATGTTTTAAAAGCTTCCGGTTTACTTTTCAACGAGTATACCCAATACATTCCAGTATAAGCATCAATAAAAGGCATCATATATTTATTTCCATTTGCAGATGGAATAGGCAGAGGGTCACACAAATCAAAATGAATAAATTCAATAATTTTATACGCTCTGGAAGAATTTTACAAGCATCACATTGCTTCAATTTCCTTGGAATAATTGGAAAACTAGAAACACCATTTCATTTTAAAAAACAAAGATTGTCATAATTAAGATGTCCAAATATTGCATGCATATAAGATTAGAGGGTAATGCACCTTCATTGTATTATGAAAGACATGCATAGTTCTATGCACGAGCAGATGTTCCTTGCAGCTTCAATAATGTTTCCTCCTCTATTCCAACGATCAAAACTGAGTTGTATGATGTTTTTCTTATCCCAAATTTTTTGTCAAACATATCAATGAAGTGTCCTTGATAGGGAATGGGAACAAGGGACAATAGGTTCCTCCACAATTCTAGATGGTAGAGTACATCATGTAGAAGAAAGTCAAGAATTCTGGGTAGTTTACGCCTTATGGTGCCAAGTCCATATGGTTTGAGACTTGAATTTTCTACAAAGTACACTACTCCATCTACATTGTTACTGAGGTCTTCAAAGAAGTCTCTCTGAAATGTCATATGGCATGCTACACCTGTATCAAGTAGCCATGCATATTTCCAAGAAGAAAATGGACACAATGTAATGAGCATAAACAAATCTTTAGTTACTCTAATATTGCAATGGGTAACAATGTAATGAACAGATTTAGGTGATTTACCTTTCACTAGATATGGTTTTTTTACCTTTGTCTTCTTTGCATTCTTTCTTGATTCTTTCCCAAGGGATTATGCATTTGGATGCATCATGTCAATATCTATCATAGCGAATGTAGTGGAGATCAGACCTTTCTCCTTGATGTTGTTTACCCTCCTACCTCTATGATTCTTCCTTCCATGTCCTCTTGTTCCTCCTCTTACTTTAGGGTAATCTTGTGACTAATTCTTATATTTCTATGCAAGGCACATTACTTTAGGGGATGAGGAATTGTCTTCCTCTTCCAAAAATCCTATTGGAAACACTGAGAGGGGGTGAATGAGTATTTCACTTCAGTTAGTTAAGTTTTCATAGTGAGAGCATTAAATAGCATTAACATTATATCAAAAGATAAATCAACGACACCATTCAACAATGCACACCATAAAAGACAATACACAAGAGATTTTAGGTGGAAACCCTTCCAGGAGAAAAACCACCAAACAATTTTAATATAGGTCTCCTAAAGATTACATCAGTAGGAAGCTTCAACTTCTAAGATTATTTAGTAACAATTGGGAGGAAGCACCAACCCCTGATTTATCAACTTCAATAGAAAGGATGCTCTGACACCTCGATTTACCAACTCCAACCTAAATGACACTCCAATGCCCTGGATTTATCAACTCCAACTTAAAGGACACTTTAATGCCTTGGATTTACTACCTTCAACTAAAAGGATGCTCCAACACCCTATTGTTGAAGCCTCGAAAATCGTTGCGACATGGGGAAAACCACCAGGTCCGAACCTTGGTTAGCAGCTCATTTTTCATTTGGTGTGGTGGCTCTAACTGAGGATAATGGGACTAGTTTCCCAGAAAAGATCTTGATAGTGTTGGTTGGGTGATATATGATTTAACATGAGAATAGCTAAGCTAAGTGTAATCTGATCTAACTAATAAACACATGCATGTATCCTAGTTTCACACTATTTAGCTATAAATATACCCGAGAATTAAATACAATATCTGAGCTACAATGATGTCCTACAACAATTGGTAATATAGATTCAACTGTAATAAGAAGTGAAATCGTTTAACAGTAATCGTTTTGGATAATTAGTTAGACAAAACGATTGTGAAAGATATATCACATATAAAATCGTTCGTGTATTCAGAATAAAGTTAAAGCCAACATCATAGAAAAGTGCAATAATGCTAAACTGTAATTCAGACTTTCATACATAAAACAATTTAAAGAAGTATTGCCTAATACATAAATAAAACAAGATCATAAAATAAAAGTACCATATATGATGAGTCTTGCTCATGTGTTTTAGAAATATTAATCCAATCTCAATTAATCCAACACATTCTAAGAGTACAAAAGTGCATTTTGGTGGAGTATGCTAGATATTTGAAAGAAAATAGATCTTGTTCCATTCATTCCATCAGAACCTCCTCAAAATTACAGAAGTGCAATGTTTTGAAGAATGTTTCTGATAAAATTTCTGGACCCCTCTTTAAATTCATGAGAGGGGTTTAAATACTAAACTATACGTCGTAAAATAGATTAATACAAAAAATAGTTGAGGAGGTTTAAATGACCTTCCTCAGATTACGTGAAAATAAAACTAAAATAAAAATAAACTAAATGGCTAACTCCTTTGCACTTGTTCCCTGAGATCGCAAATATTTGTCATAGGTTTGAGTTGAGTCAGTTAGCCGATCACATTTTTAACTGCGCAACAATTACAACATCTATTAGCATTGGAACCATATTTTGTGTTGAGGTTGTTAAGCACCTCAAAGTCATCCACTGATTATATGGTTTCACTAAAAATTGCCAGTATGCTTCCCAATTCAGCCTGCTTAGTTGTTTGATCACCTCCTCCTTTTCCTGTGCTACCTGCATCCACTGTTGCTCTAACTGTTTGACTTTCGGAGGAAATCCTGGTACACATTTTGTAACCAGGTTGGTGCCATGCAGATTTTCGTTGATGGTTTCAATTACGTTGTTCGTTGTTGTCGTTGCTATCAATGTTGCCTCTCTGCGTTCTTCAACCGAGAATCTCAATCTGTGAAAAGGACGTCTTTATGAGATTCTTCCAGCTTCAGCAGATCAACCTTCCTCCCATCCTCTGATTTTTGCCTAGCGATAAAGTTAGAAATCCCTTTATGGATTTCATCATACTCAAGTCTCATGTCAACAACTTGGTTTGTTAGCTTGTCACTAGTTTCATAGTAATACTTATTTGCAAAAGCTTCTCGCAAAGTACTTCCTTCTACTGCATCAGTTGGGAGTTAAGACCGAGTGCTTCCTTTATGAACTCATCAATTTGTGGATTATCCTTAAACTTATCTGTTATAGCTTTTATCCGTGCATCTCTTTCTGCAAGGCCAACCTGATGTTGTACCCTCATTTGTTCAAATTCCTATTGGCGTTGGGCTATTTGTGATTCTGCTCGTTGATTGGATTTTTCTTGAGCTAATTGTTGTTCTAACAACGAAATTCTTTGTTTTTTTACTTTAAACAGCATTTGGACCTCTATCGCTTTATCAATAGTTGTTGTGGAATAGGCTCTTGCGCATTGCAACAATTTTATGAGATTTTCAAACAGGTCCATGGGCGAGTCCTTCCAAATGATGTCCATTGGTTCATTTTCAGAAGTTGTAACAGTTACATCGTCCAACTTTCTTTTCTTCCCCTGTCTCTTGACTACAACTTTGCGAGTGGGGCTATAAAATACATCTAGTGGAGGTATTTCTTCCACTCTCAAAATGACTTCTAAAGTGGGTGTAACATGATTGATTTCAACATTCTGAGTGTCCTTAACTCCTTCCTCTGTTGTTTCCAGATTTGACTTGTGATGGGTTTGCCTAGGAGTCTGTATCTTAGATGTTTGCTTAGGGTTTGAATCTGTGTGAAGCTTCTTGTTGAACTGTTCCCTTTCCTATTCAAGGTCAATAATTGGGCTCTTTCTTGACTAAGTTGATGCAGAGACAATTTTTGCTTGTTTCTTTGCTGAAGTTTTCTCATCTATTTCCTCTATAGTTGCAGCTGTGTTCTTTTCGAACTCATTATTTGTATGTCCTCCCCGATTTTGAGATTGTTGCTCTGAGTGCTCTGACTCATGTGTAGATCTCTCTTGGGTTTCATTTTCAAAGTGTTCTTTGGAGCTATCACCCAAGCTTACGCTGGGAGTTGGCTCCTTTATTGGTTCTATTTGCAGTAGGTCTAATGGGACCTTCAATAATCTTTTCTCCATATACACATGGAAAGCCCTAAGGTCATCTAGTGTTAAAAGTGTTGATGCCAAATGCAACAATTGTGAGTATGTTTCTGCCTGTAGGAAGAGGTCATCAAAGGGGTCCCCTTCGTGGGTGAATGGTTTTACTTTCACCATAGTAGTAAAATTCTTAGCAGTGTTGTTCGGGTCATACTGTCTTCCCATAAATGTAGCTAATTTCAGAGATTTAATCATCTCTGCTTCTTTGCATGCATGTCCAAAATCATGTAGCATAAATGCACCACATTGCAACGGAAATGTAGGCCAAATGACCTTCTTTTTCTCTTAGATTCCTTTGCTTAATCCACCTTCCCTTGCTGTTTGGTAAGCTATTTCTCTAGCCAATAATTTGTAGGGGACATAATATGGGAGAACATGCGGTGAAGCAATGCTCCCAAATAATTTGATATAGGTAAATGTTTCCTCCCCAAACCATCTGGCTACTAGCAAGATATCCACTTCGACCTCTTTAGAAAATAGAGGGGTGGTTCTATTGTATATTTCTTTATGGATGTGTAGCATGACTCCGTGACAAATTTTGTAAAAATGTGGGTGAAACTGAGATTCTCACAAAGTCTTATGGTACATATGGATAGGTAGCAGGCCTTGAACAGTCCACTTGCATCCCATAATGGGAAATCTAGAACTAAAACAGACTGAATCCATTATAAAAGCACTCATGAAAAATGGGGGATAAACCCTTAAAGAGGGAATTCTTTTTCTCCTATATTCCATAATGGCCTTTGCTAAATTATCTGACAAAATTTGATCCCAGTTCATTATAGTTGCATGCACGACCGCATCTATTAATTGGAGTCATTCCAGGGAAAACTTGGTGCTATCGGGTTCACTGAACAATCTACATAGCATTGTTGCTATGAAACTAAAAGGGGGAGAAATGGATGTCGTAGAGTACGTACCTGTTTGAGCTTGCCTTCGTTTGTGGTCCAGGTTTGGGTGACGTCTGCTGGGTCTTCATTCTCCTTGAAAAAATTCTCAAGGAACTGTTTATTGTAGAGATTTTGTGGCTTTGGTAACTCGTACATGATTCGTAGGTTGTCTACTAAGAAAGACCCCATGACCTCTTTCTTGTGATTCCTGAATGTTCAATCTACAATGTTCGCCTCGTCAATTACCCACTTGACCATGTCAGTATATGGGATTATCTTTGGTCATGCAGTTATGCGGTGCAGGAAAGAGCATGTCGTCTCGAAATAGGAGGCATCAGATGACTCTTGAGAATATGTCATGGCTTTTGCTTCCAATGGCCTTGGGTGCTCTTCTTCTAACAAATTGTATATAGCCTCCCAAGTTGTAGTTCCTCCGTCTTTGCTACACATAGTATCAGAGAAAAGAGGAATCATTTCTGATTTTTCATACGCAGTTGCCTTTCCCTTCTTTCTCATTGTTTCGAACAATGCTCCCTCTAGATTTTTCCTAAAATGGAGCAAAGCAGAAGTTATTGGATAAACAAAAGTAAGAATGACAATGAGAATGAATGATACAGATAACCTGAAAAGGTGACAAGAAAGGAGTTTTAATCAAACGCAAATGAAAAAATATCATATCAGGTCGAACTGTTTTTTATCATAAAATCCATTAACCTATATTAAAAATCCACTAATAGTCCCTTATCGCTGCTTTTATTAGTCATTAATGTATCGCATCGCAAAACAGGAAGGATGGATTTGAAAGTGGCGGACATAAGTTGCGAGAATGTCGATTATGCGATTGCGATGCAATGTCGCAAATCACATTTCACATGTTTGATTGGATGCTTTCTTAAAGTTCCTTAAGTTACTACGGGATGCGAGATGCGAGATAAGCAGCGTGTATTTAAATTTATTTACCTTATAAAGTGCTTTTCATCACTTGGCGGACTTAATCATCATTTTATGATATTGGGTTTTATTGGGTCCGAGCCTTTATCGCATTTTGCAACATCGCGTTGTTCGTAAGATTTCAGACTTTTCTTAGGTGTTCTGATGCGATGCGATAAGGTTGACTGTCTCATTGCAATATTGCATTTCACATGTTTCAATATTCTTTGTGAGAGTGTGCCCTTTGTGAATGGCGATATGCGATACAACATTTATTTTAATAGGAAATGCCTTAGGCCTTAGTTTTTAAATGAAAAGACTAATGATATCTAAGTTAAGCGTGATGATTCTTTTGATCGTTTTTCATGAGTTTTGCTTGTTAATAAGGCTCTTGACATACTTTGTCTAGCAGTGTGTGAAAAGGCGAGGATTGGTAGCTTTTAAAGGGTTTTGACTCGATATCTTGCTTTATTCCAAAAAAGAAAGTGTCTAAGTGTTAAATTTATTTTTAAAGGATTTTATCATGGGTCCCCATCTATTGATGGAATATTATTTATTATACCAATAAATGGGGGAGTTGTTGAATAGCATAACAATTGGCGATTTGCTGGAAGAACTAGTTATCTTTGACATTTTTTTTTTATTTCTAAAAGATTCCAAAATAAAGGTAGTTTAGAAAAATAAAAATACATGAAATACAAGACAAGTAACATTTCTCTAAAAAAAAAAAAAAATTAAAAAAAACAAAAAATCTACTTGATTACCATCCATTTGATTATCCTCTTCAATATGAAAATTGCCTTGTCTACATCAGTCATTACTTGGTTTTAAAGATAAAAAGTTGGGGACTCTTGAAAATTAGATTTTAGATGTACTCAGTTGTCATAGGTAGAGCCTCTGTTGCGAGCAGGCATTCATAGCCTCGACAGGGTTACCTTTTAACCAACAATGATTCAGTGTCCCATCTAGATAAGAGTGCAAATTTTAAAGATAAATTCAGATTTATATACTTACTTTCTTTCTCATTTTTTTCTAAACAATTCCTTTTTCTTAAAATTTTTATTTTCTCCTTAAAGGTCATTATCTTTGTTTGGTTGCCAAAATTGATAATGCCATTCACTGGTTGTAACTTTAACTGAACAAGTTGGCTCATGATGAGACCCCTTCTCTTTTGATTAACATAATCTCAAGCCATTACCATGTTTTGGTATGCATTATTGGTAATGTTAGCTTGTTACTTCCCTATGATCATGGTAAGTCAGCGCTTGATGAGACCTCTTATCCTTTAATTTTAAGCATATTTTAGAATTACACTCTAAAAAGTGAAAGCTCACTAGATGGGGAGAATCATTGACTCCTTAAAAGTTTATGGATGACAATTATGCAGTTAAAGATGCTTCTCTGTAAAGAGTCCTTGCTTTGTTATAGATACTTTTCTTAACTGATGGTAAAACAAAGGTTCTTTTACAAAGTTGAGTTTTACCAAAGGATAAATAATTTTGGTAGATGACAAGCAATTTCAGAGAGATAGAACTTAACTTATGTTTTAAATGTAAAAATCATCTTCTTAACAATCTCTACTTATACAAGCGAAAATTCAAAATATAAAAGAGACTATTTACAAAGGTCAAAAGTAAATGCTACTTCAACTTTTATTTTCCTAAAAAGTAGAAGAAATAATATCAATGAATAGAAGAGATTATCCTTTATGAAAAATATTTTTTTAGAATCTGCCCATTAACAAGCAGAGAATCTCTCTTGCCTGATAGATCTTGCAATAAAAAGGTTGATGGACCTATTTGTTCGACAATTTGAAACAAGCCAAGTCAAATTCTTTGGAATTTGGTATGCTTACCCTTTTCCCCGTGTGCTTTATCCCATAATACTAGGTCTCCAAGTTGAAAGGGTTTTGAGCTTGCAGAATTTGCATCAAATGAAGATTTGACTAACTGTTGATGATGTGCATGTGTGATTTTGGAATTTTCCCTTTCTTCTTTGAGCTTAAGGATTTGTGATTATCTTACTTGCATAGAAGAGGAAGGGGTTTCTTCAATAAATTGAACCAGGTCTAGAAAGGGAATAACTACATTTGTAGGGAGGACAATGTCTTTCCCATAGACCAAATTAAAAGGAGAAGTGCCTATTAAGGCCTTCTATGTTATTCGATCTACCCATAGAGAAAATATTAAAGATTTGTGCCAATTTTTCTGACCTTGATCAATTGTTCGTTTGATGATTATTATGAAAATTTGTTTGTAGATTCAGCCAAGCCATTTCCCTGAGGATAATAGTTAGCAGCGTATTTAAGTTTAAAACCCCTTTTAAGAGCAAATTCTTTCATAGCATTGCCTATAAAATAAGATGCATTATCAAACATGAGTTTAGATGGCAAACCAAATATAGTAATAATAAAATGATCAATAAATTAAATGATGTTATTAGAATTGGCTACCTTGAGTGGAATTTCTTCCACCCACTTTGTGAAGTAATTAGTTTATGTAAGGATATATTTATGATGCTTTGAAGAGTGAGGAATGATCTCACCTATTATATCCAGTCCCCATTGTTCAAATGGTTGTTCAATGTTGACTACTACAATGGTAATGTGGGTTTTCTCTGTCTCCCAGCGGTTGCTTGACAAACTTTACATTTCCTTACATAATCACGTGCATCTTTAAATAAAGTGGCCCAATAATAGTCAGCATGCAGGCTTTTATGTGCGGTTGTGTCCCGTCCAAAATTTCCACCAGCTGGTCCATCATGGAGTTCCTGCAAAGCCTTTTTTGCCTCAGATTTCCCAAGACATATAAGAAAAACATAATCATAATTTATTCTAAATAACACATTATTGATTATTTGATAATGTCTGTCTTTTAACCTCAAAGCCCTTTTTCTTTTGTAACTTAATTGTGTAGGGTCATATCCATTTTTCAAATTAAAGATGATATCTAGGTAATTGGATTCAGTGTCATTGAGGCTTACCTCATATAATTGTATATCATCACCTGAATCTTGTAGTGTTGGTAAGTTGGATGCTCCTGCTAACATTTTGCAAAAACCTTGCTCCTTATACTTTTAACTGGTTTAATCTCAATGTCATATTCTTTCAGTGTTGTTACCCAATTTGCCCTTTTCTCACCTACATCTCTTTGTATTAATAAATTTCTCACTATTGGGAACGAGACTACTTCCTTGGTGTGAGTTTTGAGGACAAAGGGTCTAAAATGATTTATGGATTTGAAAACAAAGAAAGCTTGTTTTTCAACATCTAAATAGTTTAATTCAACCCCCTACAAATTGGAGCTAAAGAGAGAAATTGGTGCTTTGGCATTGTCATCATTGACCTATGTTAATATAGCTGCATATTGTTTCTTGGAAGAAAAGGTATATAAAATGAAATGATTAGAAAAATTCAGGGTTGCTAGTGAGGGAGAATTTATTATTTCTTGTTTAATCGGATCAAAGGCTTCATGCTCAGTATGTCCCCATTTAAAAAGATAATTTTTCTTAATCATAGATTGGAGAGGTAAAATAATTCATGAAAATTTAGGGACAAATCTTTTGACAAAATTTATCTGACCTAGGAAAGATTTCATGGATTCTTGTTATGAGGTAATGGGATTCTAAAAATTTCTCTTATCCTATTAGGGTCAATGTGAATTCCTTCTTTGGATACAATAAATCCAAGGATCTTTCCTTCACTTAAATCAAAGAAAGATTTCTTTGGATTGAGAGAAATCCCATACTTCTGACAACGCTCAAAGATTTGTTTTAAATCCTTTAAATGATTACCACACATTTTTGAGTCCACAGTTAAATCATCTAAATCGATCACCACTGATTTATTAACCAAGCCTTTGAAAGCTATGGCCATGGCTCTCTGAAATGTGGCACTAGCATTGATCAATCCAAATGGCATATTTCGATAGGCATAAGTGCCCCATTTGGTTCGAAAGGTAGTCTTTATTTGATCATTTGGATGTACTAGAATTTGATTGTAACCTGAGAATCCATCCAGAAAACACAGTAGTTTTGAGCCTGCAACTAATTGTAGTATTTGTTCCATAGGAGGTAATGGGAAATTGTTCTTTTGACAAGCTTTGTTGAGATTGCGAAAGTATATACATATTCGAATATCACCATTATTTTTATGATGGGAACAAGGTTGGAAACCCACCTTGAGTGCCTGATAGGAAATATAATATTGTCTTTGAGCAACTTATTCAATTCAGATTTGAACTAATTTTCTAAATTCAGATGGATCTTTCTTAGCTTTTTTTGTATGGGTTTTTCATCAGATATCATGGGGATGGTATGTTGAATTATGGAAGTATCATATGTCTTAAGGTCTTCATAGTTCCAAGCAAAGACATTTTTGTATTTGCTCAAGAAATGAATGAAGGCTGATTTTTCATTTGGTGTAAGACCAAGTCCTAGATTGATATTTGAGGCTTAAGGTTAGTTCCAAGATTAACTAATTCAAACCTCAAAGTTGGAATTTGGAGTTTTGAGTTAATGGGTTTTTAAAATTTTTTCCTTGAGATCATACATGTCAGCTTAACCACAAACTTAGGGATGGAATTCATAGTCGTTTCTTGCTTAAGATGGGATTCATGTTGATCTTCATCTATTATTTGGTCATCATAAGAGCCTTCAGATGTTAGAAAACTTATGATATCTCGATCATTATTAAAGACTCGCCAATTGATGATATTGTTAGGAATAGAAGGCCTAAAAATCAATTCAATAGAAAAGTGATCAAGGCTATAATCTCCTAGTGGAATGAGCCTGGATGCAACAATAGCCAAAATATCAGCACTTGCATTTTGGAGTCTTGGGATAGGGGAAATATTAAACATTGTAAAGTGAGAAGTGAGGTCCTGGACTAATGATTGATAATGTTTCAAATATATAGACAAAAAATGTATAGTATTTCATACATGTTTTATCACAATTTCCGAATTTCCAAACACTTGAAGATGTTTGATATTAAGGCCAATGGGTTTATACAACCCTTGAACCAATGCTCCATATTCGATAATATTGTTTGTGCATTCAAATTCAAGTCTGCGTGCTAACATAGTTTTTTCCCCTTTTGGGCTAACTAATATGCATCCTGCTGCAGCTCCATCGTTAGATTTGGATCCGTAAAAAAATAATTTCCAAAATAAGGAGCTAACTGCAGGTTTATCTACAAAATTTATACACTTAGAATTATCTATTTTAGAAACAATTTCGACTTGCAATATAATAGAATTTTCCAAGAAGGGTGAAGTATTTGCATTAAAATTTCCTAGAAATGATTTAACTGAGTAGTTTCCAATGATATTACTATTGTGTGCGACTGGCTCATTCTCTCCCTCTAATTCTGTAATGATATAATTTTGATGTTTTTCATAGTCAACCCTTATTTGATTTGGCTTTCCATTATAGGGAAGCCACATGTGGGACCAATCAGTTGCAAAATAGCCATGAAGCTTTTCTAACCAGTCTCTGTTAAGGATTAAGCTGTAGAACTCAGGGATATCAGCACAAGAATGTCAATGACTTGACACACTTTCGGGTTTGCTGGGAGTCTAATTGTGACTTGATTGAGTTCTCCTATAACTTCAACTTGGGATCAGTTTAGCTGCACAATGCGAACAATGGATTTTTGGGCCTCCACATTTAATTTTTCATAGACTGTTCTTGTTAGGATGTTGGATGAAGCCCCAAAATCAACAAAACAATTGTGTATATTCTTGTTGAAAACTTCAAAAGTTGAAATAAATGGAGGAGTGTGGAATTTGGATCTTCCTCCTATTAGAGAAATATCAGTAGGACCGATTCTGTCTAATGAGGTATTAGGAGGCTTTCCCATTTCTTAAGCAACTTTGCGAGATTACAGTAGTGGAAAGCGGAAAAGTAGGGACTGATTTTAGATCTTTGAGCAATAGTTATGTTGATGTTTTAACTTTCTAAGCTCATGGAATATGATGTTCGCCCTAGTCTTTTTCATATCTTCTACTATGTTGTATTCCATTTCATCATAGACTATTAGGGCTTTAGCTGAAGGTGAAGAATTTGTTTGAGGAGGAGCGGTTTGAGTGGATTTAGACGAAGACTTCTTACCTATTGCTTTGTCTTTGGGAGCCGAAGTTGACACCTTTTGCTTTGGATTTGTTTGTGGCAAATCATCAGGGCTTGTTTAGTCAATTTATTGTTATCTAAATTGCTAGAATTAATTGTCAACCCGGGGCTCGTAAGCTGATGAAGTGAGGGTGTACTGTATGTACTTAAGTAACTTCCTTAGAGCTTTTGTTGTTTAGGGGGGTTGTTTATGATTAACTTATCTTCCTAAAATGGAATGATGATTATAGACAAATGAGTGCAAGTGTGTGAAGGTGATCTTTATATGAGTGAAAGTGTGTGTATGATGGTGATTTCTAATTGCTTGCTGAATTTGTAAGAGAAAAGAACTTGAAAAGAATGAATAAATCAAAATGACTTGAAAGTAAATGACCACAATCCAATGGCATTAGTCTCTATCCATACTGCTGCAAATAAAAGAAATAAGAAAATCACTTCAAGGATTGATGTTAATGATAATCTCCTTCTAACTCTCTGCTTCTACTACGTATTTGCATAAAACACGATTAGAAGGTAGCTGAAGACAAATCCAAGAATTGATAAAAACTCTAATCTACTTTAATTGACAAATTGTAACACTACTAAGCCTTTTCCAACATATTCCTACATATATGATCATGTGTAACAAGTGGAAAAAAATGTTAGTATCACAAGCCAAGTCTACTCAAATACAAGCTGCAATTAATCAATGTTCTGTTCTCTTGAAAGATAAGCTATTCATGATAAAGAGAGCATAAATTAGTTAGCATCCAACTTGTAAAACTACACTAAAGCTAATGTAGAAAAAACAGAGTAAAGAGGGCAGCATAATGAATAAGACAACTGCAACTACCATTAGACATTAAAGCAAATACACACATAAATCCCGGGCTGAAAGAAAGCTGCAAGGAAATAACACTGATCAGCTTGAAAGAAAAGAAAACAAATAAAAGAAACTATACATGCTTAAAGAAATGAATAAGTAAAGAAAATAATACTGCACATAAAATACTTTACAGTGGCAGAAATGAGCAGGGGCCCTCTGTCCATTCAGCCATAAGAAAAACTCAGAGATCTGGAAACTTCAAAACAATGCTATGTCTATTTCTTCATTGCAGAAAATGTATAAAACAGAGTGCTAGGATAGCACTAAAACACAGAGTTCACAATGCTTTTAAATGTAACACAGGTTCATCAAATTACAACTGATAAAAAGTCTAATGAGCGTACACAGACGCAGCTATTTATAGAAGTTTCTAAGATAGCCTATCTGTGCAACTGATTAACTGAAAAGTAAATAAACTGTTATGCGTATTCATGGTTCCTTGACACTTCATACGGCTGCATGGAGGAGTTAGTGGTTCTGTCGTCATGGGTAATGAATCCCATGTTGAATCATGTCCCCTACCATCTGTAGAACGTGGACAAATCACCGTTTAAGATGACGTGACCAAGCAGCTCACAATCACTGTTAAACAACCTTGAGTTGACCGTGACTTGCCCAGCTTTGACCATGGATAAAGATGACGTGGATGGCTGGAAAAATGGGACAGGAACCTCGAGCACGTTGACACCTAAGTGCCCATGTGGCTCATCTAGCAAACCGACACGTTGAACGTTGTGTTTAACAAAAAGGCTGCAGGATCTTCAGATAGCTGCAGGATCATCAGGTAGCTGCGGGATCATCAGATAGTTGCGGGATTCCTGCAAGTAAGTCAAAATC
>APFE030370514.1:0-14203 GCA_000404065.3 Pinus taeda
TAGGTGGAAGTACCAACTCTTCTTTCCTAGCACTCATTCCTAAAGAAAAGGGAGCCAATACCTTTAATAGGTTTCTCCCTATATCCTTGTGCAACATTGGCTACAAATTGATCACAAAAGTTATTGCTAACAGGCTGAGGCACATCCTACCTAAAGTCATCCCAGAGAACCAAGGAGGCTTCATCCACGAAAGGCATTTAGTGGACAATTTCACACTCGTCCAAGAGGCAATTCTATCAAGCCAACAGCGTAAGGAACAAGATATGGCCATCAAACTAGATCTAGCAAATGCCTTTGACCGAGTTAATCATAGTTTCCTTTTGAATGTGTTGAAAAAATTTGGTTTTGGGGCGCAATTCATCAATTGGATCCGAGCTTGCACCTCAGAACCATGGATCGCCCCTTTAGTTAATGGTAGATCTGCAGGCTTCTTCAAGGCTACAAGAGGGTTAAGACAGGGTTGCCCCATGTCGCCCCTGCTTTTTGTAATCCAAGCGTCAATTCTCAGCTTTCATCTAAACAATCAAATGCAAGAGCAGGAGATATCAGCGATATCCATAGCAAGGGGGGTCCAAAACATAAATCATGTTCTATTCGCAGATGATACTCTGCTGCTTGGAACAGCCTCGATCCACTTGGCCAGAAAATTTAAGGAGACACTCGATGAGTATTGCATGGAATCTCGTAGTAGCCTCAACAAGAGCAAGTGTCATACTTACTGCTGGAATACTCTGCCCTCCTTGATCAATTCCATCTCCAAATGCCTAGGATTCGCAGCTTCCTCAGAATGCTCATCGTTCAAGTATCTTGGGCTGCCCATCTTCCTCAAAAGATCCTACAGTAGAGACTAGATGCCGCAGGTAGAAAAATTCAAAAGTAAGCTCCAGGCTTGGGGAGCTAATTGGTTAAACATGGCAGGTAAGACAATCCTCATTAAAGCTGTCCTTAGCAACCTCCCATTATTCTAGTTCTTTGTGATTCTGGCGCCTAAGGGTATAATCCAGAAAATGGAGCAATATATCAGACATTTCTTTTGGAAAGGGGGTAAACACAATGAGAGAAGATTCCAGCTTATCAAACGGGAGACTGTTCTCAAACCAATGATGGAGGGAGGGCTCAATTTCAAAAATATCTTGCACCAGAACATAGCAATGGGAGCTAAACTTATATGGAGATTAATTGCGCCTAAGATAGGCTGGGCACAGACAGTTCTCTGGCGAAAATAATTCAAAGGCGCTAGGCTGAGATGCTTAGACGGGCCCCTGCCTCAAGAAAACACGTCGTTTGGCAAACTCTGTTCCAAAGTTGTCCCGTTGATTCAGTCAAAATCCTACTGGATCCCCGGTAATGGCAGAAAAATAAAATTATGGACGGATCGAGTTATGGACAAAGAACCTATTGGAGAAAGCCCAAAGCTGAAGGCGCTGAAGGACTGGATGGTGGTTGCAGGGAAAACTAAACTATGGGATATCTCCATTTGGGATGACATGCAGTGGGCGGGATGGAGTCTTCCAGAGCTGCCCCCAGACCTGCATCAAGAATCCGCCCATCTCATCGATATATTGAACGGCATAGCTCCTGTGCGAATAAACAGGAAGGAAAGGCAAGGATGGGGAGACCAATCAATTGGTTATACATTCACCCAAGGATATGCCTGCTTGAACGCAGTACCAAATGCGCCCATCGATCCGCCCCCTTGGAAAGCAGTATGGGGAAATCCCACACTGCCAAAAATCGACATATTTTGCTGGACATTATGCCACAAGAAAATTTTAACTGAAGATAAACTTCAGAGCTGAGGTTTCTGCGGACCATCCAGGTGCTCGTTGTTCCAGGATGCTGAGGAAAGTGCCACGCATCTCATCCTGATCTGCAAATTCTCAATTCAAGTCTGGAGAGAATTGATGGAGTATTGGAACTCCAAATTCAAACTCCCAGCGACCATATTAAATCTGTTTGGCACCTGGAAATCACGCTACCCCGGACCTCCACCCAAAAACAAAGGGATTAAAGCGGCCTGGGCATCACTGCTAAAAATATGCTGTTGGCAGCTATGGCTCGAGTGCAATAGCAGAGTCTTCATAAATATTCATCACAATGCCAAGACGGTGGCGGCCAAGGTAAAGGCCCAATTAAAAGAATGTTGGGGAGATCACAAAGATAACTCCAATCTCAACCAGTTAGACAGAGATTGGGGGTCCTCCTTGAACCTGAATTTTCAGCAAAACATCAGAAGCATTGCTCCTCCTGAGGAATGGGAAATAAGGGAAACAAGCAGAGAGGACTTCCAACACTGGATTCACAATCAAAGGATGCACTCCCTCTTCTTTGACAGGGCTGCAAAAGGTAACCCAGGCAACGCTGGTGCAGGGGGAGTAATCAAAAGTATAGTTGGTGCAGAGATCCTACATTTTGCGTGGGGATTAGGAATCAACTCCAGCATCCAAGCGGAAGCATTTTCTCTATTTCAAGTACTCAAACAGCTTCAGAATCTGGAAATCAAGGAAGCCAATATACTAGGGGATTCTTAAGTGACCATCAAACTTATGGTGACTGGATCTATACCACGGGACTTAAGATTAGCAAGACTGATCCAAAGAATCAGAGGAATGGCAAAGATGTTTCAAAACCTGAAATTTTATCATGTACTGAGAGACAACAACAAAGAGGCAGATCTTGAAGCCAACAAAGTTGCTCAGCTATCGGCCGGGACATTGAACAGAGACGGGGAAGAAAAATGGGTTCCAATCCCTTAAAGCATTTCAGAAGATGTTTTTTTTCTTAATTCTAAAGTTGTTTGTATGAATATTTAAATTGGGCAAAATAGGAAATAAAAGCACAATTGCTGATTCCAAATGGAAGCGGGCAGCAAGGCTAAAAGAATTTCAGAAAGAAGAATCCAACTGGATAGCACCCACATCTATTGTACTCAGAAGATTGGTATTTAGACCAACTCATTAATACAACTCATAACCGTTCTTGTGAAAAAAAAACATACTAATTAACTTATAAAATAAATGTAATTGTCAACATCATAATTCTATACTCAATATTCATCACATGCATAATATAATGTTACGTCAAAAATTCATAATAAACCTAATAAATGTGTTGTGTGTAAACATGTCACATTGTGAATCAATATGTGTAATGTTTGTGGGTATGTGTATGTTTGTGTGTACCCTTTTATTGTTGTGTGCATGTATCCATGTGAGTGATTATGCCTCATTGGCAATGGATTGTGTGGGTGCGAGTCAGTGGTTAGTGCCATGCCAATGATGGACACTTTTTGGGGTCATATAAGCTCTCACTTTCAAGTGGTTGACCCTGTTAGTAGAGGTTTTTCATCTCCAAACCAAGAGAAGCTTTCTATATAATACCTTTTAATTTATTTAAAACATAACACTAACTTCAAAACATTAAAATAGTTTTTAAATACTATTTAAAATAATGTTTTTATTATTTTAAAAACATTTAAATATACCAACTTACCCATATATATATATATAATATAATATTATATATATATATAATTTATTATATATATATATATATATAATGAAATTAAAACAAATTATTTAAATTAAATTATAATAGTTTTTATTTATAATAAAATATATATATTTGTTTTGAGAGGTGCTCTCTAACTTAGTATGACAAACAAATTATAATAACAAAAATAAATAAATAAACAGATTAATGTAATGTAAGTATTTTAACCTAGTCAAAATAAAATAAAAAATCAAAATAAAAATATACGTATATAAATAAAAATAAAAATAAAAATGGCCCATGATATTAATTCTAAACATACCTTATTTGAAGAGTGAAATTAAATTAGCCTAGATCCATTTTAATTCTGAAACTAAGAACCATGGACAAAGAATAAATCTCTTTTCAATTTAAAAGAATTTTTCATCCAAAAAGATTAAAACATTTTTTATGTTTAGATGTGTTAAAATGAAATCTAAGCTAGTTATATTAATTTCCAACTTTTTCATTTTATCATACATTTTACTATTTTAAAATAAATTAATATATATATTTTTAATAATATATTATTATATTTATAGAACACTTTTAATTATTAAAATAATAATAATAATAACATATCAATAAAATAAAAATATATATAATATTTATATAATTCAAATTTCAAATATAATTAAACCAATATTTAAAAATTATATCATTAAACATTAAAAAAAACTATCATTTCAAAAGCTATATAAGGAAAATTTTAAATAATATTAATTATATACTATTTTATGTAAAGCATATTACTATCCAACATAACTTTAACCTTAAAACATATCCAACATAAAGTTATGTTGGATAATAATATGCTTTAAATAAAATAGTATATTATTATTATTATTATTATTATTATTATTATTTAGATAGTTTTGAAATGATATTTTTTTAATATTTAATGATATAATTTTTAAATATTGGTTTAATTATATATAAAATTTCTTTTTTTTTTTATTAGAGAGGAATCGGCAACTAGGACAACCTCACAACTCGCGTGACATGGGGTCGATTCTGGCTGCCACCACTATAACCCCTGGTGTAACGCCCTAGCAAACCGGGCAGACGTGCACGACGGTGAACGGGCGCTCCGCACGACGGGCGGGTGCCTCGTACACGACGGGCGGTATTTTCACCCGACGAACTAGGCATGGTAACCGCAGCGGGCAAGCTCGCTGAGTCGGGCAAGGACCGGGCGGAGGACAGACTACAGTTCGGACAAACGTTGGTTGCGGGTCGAAGTCGGGTGCGGGTCGTGCAGGGCACACCCGCCCGCCCAAACGCCGGAACAATAGATATGACAATGGTGGGCCGTGGGTCGGGCGTAAGGCACCCACCCGCCCAACAGCAAAGAGAGAATCGGGTTTACGCAACGGCCCAACACGGGAGATACAGCAGGTATACCCGCTGAGTCGAGTAAAGGCTGGGTAGAGACCGAGTGAGGGGTCGATGGTAAACGAACGGGTGCGCGGTAGCGTGGCATTGGTGAACAGGGATGACAGGCGTGGTAGTGCAGAGGCATACCACCCCGCCTGAACGTTGGACAGCGCGTGTACACAAGTTGTGCCCAGCAAAACGGGTTGGCGGTTGGACAGGCATACCTGCCCGCCTGAACGCCGGGTAGAGAGTGTAGAGGTCGCGGGCCGAGCGAGGAGCGCTCACCCGACGACACAACGAATGGACATCGACAGTGAAGTGGTGGTCTGTCGTGTGGACGTGCACGGGAAGACACCCGCGGTTGACAACAGTTCGATGGTGGGTCATGTGGAGACGACGCCCGCCCAAAGGACAAAACGACATGCATAATTGAGCGGGGGTTCGTTGTGCAGGAGCGCACGGGAAAATGCCCTCGAACAAAATGTTATGGGTGCGAGGATGGTGGGCTGTGTATGGACGCCCACCCGCCCGACAACACGAGATGACACATACAGCAGTGCGGTGGCAGACCACCGTGCGGGTGTGCACGAGCGGGTGCCCTCCACTTATGAAAGAGACAACAAACGATGGATGGCAGATAAACGATGAAGGCAGCGATGAGCGAACGATGAAGAGTGCGATGAAGAGGACAACACCTACACGGGCTAAGTGTTGGACCATGGCTTATATGCATTGCCGAGGATCAACAAGCCGACGAATGAAAATAAACGCTTGGGGCGTTGAGTGGGAAACTTGGGGGTCGGCCTTAAGGCTGGCCACCCCTCCTAAAACCCACGAAGAATGGGTATAAGTATGATGAGCTTTGAGCTCATTCGAACCATCAAGCATTCGGTCTTCAAAGAGGAGCTCGCATATAATCAAAAGGGCGCAGATCATTAGATTAATGCGCATTTCTTATGCGCATAAGAATCAAAGGGAATAGGCGCAGTTGTTTGAACAAGATTTGGTAAAGGCCGAAGACGAGTAGGCGGTGGACAGATTTATGCCGGGTTGAGACGGAGGTCTTGCGCATTGGTTGAGCGCCCTCTGTGGGGAAATCTAGCATACGGTAAAAAGGCTGTCTACGCCTTCGTTGTAATTAAGTGTGGCCTCGGGTTACGCCAGGCACACTTGCCTTGTATTATATTATTGAAGAAAATTGAAATAATATATGTGGGCAGACTTTACCGGGAGTTTCCCCTCCCATTCTATACGGTTATTTGCAATTGTTGTTCGGTTTAATTGCACATGAAATGTTAAGAATGGTTTATGATGAATTATGAAGATTAATTCTTTTCTATGGTTATAAGTTAACGGTTAAAGCATGTATATATCGGTTGAGGCATAGTCCATATGCATAGTTATTGAGTAAATAGTATGCACGGTGGTGCCGCACCCGCCCAATAAGAAAAAAAATATTGGGGGCGTGACAGGTGGTATCAGAGCAGGGTTGCTCGTGAAAACGGAAACAAGGTTCTTGCAGGTGATTTGGTGCAAACAGTGAATGGTCGACACTAGGTCACAGAAAAGTAAGAAGATGGTGTCCAACTCTCAAGACGGGTCCAGTCATGCGATGAAGGACACGGTGAGGGATGCTACTCTTGAGTACATGGAAAAGGTACTTGTGAGGATGGAGTCTTTGGAGAATTCTTGGAACCAAGAGGTGGACTCACTTACTAAGGAGCGAGAGGCCATCTCCAAAGTCAAGGAAGAGCTTGAAGGACTCCGCACACAGCATGATGAACTCAAAACGCAGTACGAGTACACTGATTTCTTGTGTACACAACTTGAAGGAAGGGTCAAAGAGGTTGAAGAATCAAGGGATCAGGGTCTTGCAGAGATCATGAACTTGAAAGGGGCTCTTGACAAAACAAGTAAAGCTCTTGAAGAAGCCAAAGATGAGATTGTCGTATTGAAGAGGGCCGTGAGACACAACTCAGGTATAGGGGTGCCTCATGTAAAGGTCAAAGAGCCGAAATCTTATGATGGCACAAGGAGTGCAAAAACTCTTCGCAACTTCCTATGGGACATGGAGCAGTACCTAGAAAGATTGGGTCTACCAAATGGGGAGGCAAAAGTCAAGGTGGCCGCTCAATTCCTTACAAATGATGCCAAGATGTGGTGACGAAGGAGGGCGGATCAGATGATTAATGGAAAAGCTGATGACATCACCTCGTGGGAAGACATGAAAAAAGCCTTGCAGACCCATTTTAGTCCTCAAGACGAAACATGGAAGGCAATGACGAAAATTAAGTTCATCAAACAAACCGGAAGCTTACAAGCGTATGAGCGAGAGTTCTCAAGTGCAGCCCTGGAACTTCCCGACATGGCAGAAAGGGATAAAGTCCTTAACTTTATTATTGGGTTGAAGCCTTGGGCCCGTAATGAGGTGAAGAGATAGAAAATAAGGACGCTTGAAGAGGCCTTCGCTGCAATCGACAGATTAGTGGACCACTATGATGAGACTTCTAATGAGAAAAAGAAGTCCAATAAACCAAAAGAAAAGAAAAAGGATGATGCTTCGGAGCCGGATGATAATCCGAAGGAGAAGAAGCCTTTGAAATGCTGGTTATGTGCAGGACCACATGTGGTTAAGAATTGCCCATCTAAACCAAAGCTGGCCGCTGCTGCACAATCCGATGAGGATGATAATGCTTCTGTAGGAATGATGCAGATACTGGGTGCTTCTGCTACTACGGAGGTGACTTCTAGGAGGGATCCGCAAAGGAACAGACTGGAGTATGTTCAGATGAAGGTGGGTGAGGCCGAGGTGATCACTATGGTTGATAGCGGGGCATCACACAACTTCATGAGTGAAGATACCGCAAGGAGACTTGGGCTGAAATTTGTACCGGTGTAGGCACATATGAAGACAGTGAACTCTCCTCCTATGGCAATCCTTGGCATAGCTGAAAAGGTGGCCACCACACTTGGTGAGTGGACCGGCAAAGTGGACTTCATCATAGTGCAGATTGATGATTATGAGGCCGTATTGGGGATGGATTTCATGAAGCAATTTGAGCCTATGGTTGTACCACATCTAAGGAAGTTCTTCATTTACGATGGAAGGGAGGATCTGCACATTGGTGTCCCAACCATTGGTGTGACAAAACCTGATCGTAAATTAGGAGGTATGCAGATGGAAGAGAAGACAAACAAGCGGTTGTCTACTACTGAGGCAAAGCTTGCAGAGCAATCACTAGTCATCCGGTCACCATCAGATAGCATCTTGGATTTATCAAGAAGGCTAGAGCTAGTGGAAGAAGATGATGATGAGAACGAGGAATATGTGAGGCCGAACATCCAGAAGGAAGATCGGGAGGCATATCTATGACGGATGGAGTGTTGACACATGACCGGGATGTGTAGCACTTGGAACTGATGACCTGGTGGAGACATTTCTTTATGGGGGTCTACATTATGGATGATGACGGTCTTGGTAGAAGGTTGCCAGGATGGTGTGTTGTCGGGACGACAACGTTTTCAAGTGGGGGAGAATGTAACGCCCTAGCAAACTGGGAAGATGTACACGACGGTGAACGGGCGCTTCGCACGACGGGCGGGCAACTCATGCACGAAGGGCGGCATTTTCACCCGACGAACTAGGCATGGTAACCGCAGTGGGAAAGCTCGCCAAGTCGGGCAAGGACCGGGCGGAGGACAGACTATAGTTCGGACAAATGTTAGTTGCGGGTCGAAGTCGGGCGCGGGTCGTGCAGGGCACACCTGCCCGCCCAAACGCCGGAACAACAGATATGACAATGGTGGGCCGTGGGTCGGGCGTAAGGCACCCACACACCCAACAGCAAAGAGAGAATCGGGTTTACGCAACAGACCAACACGGGAGATACAGCAGGTATACCCGCCGAGTCGGGTAAAGGCCGGGTAGAGACCGAGTGAGGGGTTGATGGTAAACGGACGGGTGCGCGGTAGCGCGACATTGGTGAGCAGGGATGACAGGCGCAGTAGTGCAGAGGCATACCGCCCCGCCTGAACACCGGAAAACGCGTGTACACAAGTCGTGCCCAGCAAAACGGGTTGGCGGTTGGACAGGCATACCCGCCCGCCTGAACGCCGGGTAGTGCGTGTAGAGGTCACAGGCCGAGCGAGGAGCGCTCGCCCGATGACACAACGAATGGACATCGGCCACGAAGTGGTGGTCTGTCGTGCAGACGTGCACGGGCAGACACCCGTGGTTGACAACATTTTGGCGGTGGGTCGTGTGGAGATGCCGCCCGCCCGAAGGACAAAACGACATGCATAATTGAGCAGGGGTCCGTCGTGCAGGAGCGCACGGGCAAACGCCCTCCAACAAAGTGTTATGGGTGCGAGGATGGTGGGCTGTGTATGGATGCCCACCCGCCCGACAGCACGAGATGACACATACAGCAGTGCGGTGGCAGACCGCCGTGCGGGTGCGCACGGGCGGGCGCCCTCCGCTTATGAAAGAGACAATGAACGATGGATGGCGGACAAACGATGAAGGCAGCGATGAGTGAACAATGAAGAGTGCGATGAAGAGGACAACACCTACGTGGGCTAAGTGTTGGACCATGGCTTATACGCATTGTCGAGGATCAACAAGCCGACGCATGAAAATAAACACTTGGGGCGTTGAGTGGGAAACTCGGGGGTCAGCCTTAAGGCTGGGCGCCCCTCCCAAAAGCCATGAAGAATGGGTATAAGTATGATGAGCTTTTAGCTCATTCGAACCATCAAGCATTCGGTCTTCAAAGAGGAGCTCGCATATAATCAGAAGGGCGCAGATCTTTGGATTAATGTGCATGTCTTATGCGCATAAGAATCAAAGGGAATAGGTGCAATTGGTTAAACAAGATTTGGTAAAGGCTGAAGACGAGTAGGCGGTGGACAGATTTATGCCGGGTTGAGACGGAGGTCTTGCGCATTGGTTGAGCGCCCTCTGTGGGGAAATCTAGCATACGATAAAAAGGTTGTCTACGCCTTCGTTGTAATTAAGTGTGGCCTCGGGTTACGCCAGGCACACTTGCCTTGTATTATATTATTGAAGAAAATTGAAATAATATATGTGGGCAGACTTTACCGGGAGTTGCCCCTCCCATTCTATACGGTTATTTGCAATTGTTGTTCGATTTAATTGCACATGAAATGTTAAGAATGGTTTATGATGAATTATGAAGATTAATGCTTTTCTATGGTTATAAGTTAACGGTTAAAGCATGTTTATATCGGTTGAGGCGTAGTCCATATGCATAGTTATTGAGTAAATAGTATGCACGGTGGTGCCGCACCCGCCCAATAAGAAAAAAGATATTGGGGGCATGACACCTGGGCTCCGCGGGTACCCGCTATAACGTGTCACCAAGGTAAGTCCGAGGGATTTGAACTTGTGACCTCAAATACAGAGTCCACTTTAGAGATGAACTACACAGCCATGCGATTACCAACTCGCCTACCCCCATGGGGCTAAACAACTTAATTATATTTGAAATTTCAATTATATAAATATTATATATATTTTTATTTTATTATATGTTATTATTATTATATTTTAATAATTAAAAGTGTTCTATAAACATAATAATATATTATTAAAAAATTATATTAATTGATTTTATAATTGTAAAATGTATGATAAAATTAAAAAGTTGGATATTAATATAACTAGTCTAGATTTCATTTTAACACATTTAAATATCAAAAATATTTTAACACATCTAAATATCAAAAATATTTTAACACATCTAAATATCAAAAATGTTTTAATCTCTTTACATGAAAACACTTTTTAGAGTGAAAAGAGATTTATTCTTTGTCCACGCTTCTTAGTTCCAGAGTTAAAATAGATCTAGGCTAATTTAATTTGACCCTTTAAATAGGGTATGTTCAGAATGAATACCATGGGTTATTTTTTTTTTCTAAATAAAACTACTCTATTCACATTAAAGGGGTACAATTACATCATGACCGAAGTCTAAAGCAACTGCCCAGAAGGAGAGGCAGATAGAAACAGAAAAAATTGCCCAAGACAAAGAATTTAGACGAGAGCCTATAATCCAATCCCACACAGGGGAACGAGTGATGATCTTCTGGACATTACAGAGCTTACAAAGATTCCAAAAAACTTACATTTTGAACCCTAGCTTATTAGCATTAACAAAAGTTATCAGCAGTAACAAAAAGTTGCCCTCTATTATGGGCCGCGTGACCTGAAACAAAGCAGCAGAGAAAGAACTAAGCATCTAGAGGCTCTTCTACGATTCTGCACCAGCTGAAGTTAGGCGGATCCCGTGCATGAGGAGCATCATTCTCAGACGGACCCGGGGCCGCTGGCTCCATCACCATGTTAACAAGATTGCTCGCTGGAACCTCTGCAGCCTGCAAAGAGCATGGATTCGGTACAGAGACCGAACCAGAAAGAGCACCGAAACCTGAGCAATAATCTTGGGACGGTTCAGGGAGCAATTGAAAGTGAAAGTCACAGAGCCGAAAGAGGGAGAGGACGAGGAGTCTGGAGGACGGGTCTCAGGGTAATGGCTGGGTAGATGAAGATGCCCTCTCCCACTGCGAGTGCGAGGGTAATGGCTAGATGTGAAATCGCTAGAGAGGGAGGGAGAATTGGAGGTCGGGCTAGAGGGCACCCGCCAAGGGGTGCCTCTGCGACATCTCATCCTATGGCATAGACAGGGCATAACGAAAGCAGCAGCGGCGCTGTGGGAACAAGACCGAGCAACCACAAAAGTAGAACACAGGAAAATCAAATGTTCAACCAAACGAGAGCCCGAAGCCTTAGAGAAAAAGCAGGGAACTAACGGAGGCAGCTTCGCAGGTCTATCAAAGCAAAAACCCAGCCTAGTCTCCCCTGTCAATCCGTTAGAGCCAGCATCCACCAGGCCGTAACCCGACCAAAAAAAAATTAGAGGCTCCAGAGCGATCCCATGGCGGAGGCTAGATTTATTACCCTCAGTCCTGCCTCGAATTGCACCTGCCATTACTATGGCATTCAAGAGAGTCGAGGTCCAGAACAGTTCAGAGCATGTGGAGGTGAAAACCATATCGAAGGACAGGCTGGTAGTATCAAAGTCGCCTACAGTCAAGCCATTAAACGCTGCGATACCCAAATGCCAAGGATCATCCGTCGATTAGCTTAATCTTCATTGTACAAGGTGGGCAGGTGGCATCCCTTCTCGCCCCACCCCTGTCCCATCACATTAATCATCTGGAGAGTCACCTGCATCCGGGGTATTTTTATTATGTTATTTGTATTTGGATTTGGATTTTTAGGTTTATTTTTTATTTTAATTTTTTTTTAATTTTAATTTTTTTTACTAGATAAAAATACTTATAATACATTAATCTTTTTATTTAGTTATTTATTTTTATTATTATTACTTTTCTATCATACTAAGTTAGGGATCTCCTCTCAAAACAAATATATATTTATTATAATAAAAATTATTATAATTTATTTTAATAATTTGTTAGTATATATATATTATATATATATTTATTTATTTATTTTATGGTAAGTTGGTATATTTAAATGTTTTTAAAATATTAAAAACATTATTTGAATATTATTAAAGGACTATTTTAATGTTTTGAAGTTAATGTTATGTTTTAAATAAATTAAAAAGGTATTATATAGAAAGCTCTTTTTGGCTTGGAGATGAAAAATCTCTACTAACAGGGTCATCCACGTGAAGGTGAGAGCTTATATGACCCCAAAAACTATCCATCATTGGCATGGGACTAACCATTGATGCGCAACCACACAATCCATTGTCAATGAGGCATAATCACTCACATGCACACAACAATAATAGGGTGCACACAAACATACACATACCCACAAACATTACACATATTGACCTACAATGTGACATGTTCACACACAACACATTTATTAGGTTTATTATGAATGTTTAAATTAACATTATATTATGCACATGATGAAAATTGAGTATAGATATTATGATGTTGACAATTACATTTATTTCATAAGTTAATTAGTATGTTATGAAATTGAAAAGTATTTCTTTCTTTTATTATTTTTAAAAACAATTATTATCATTAATAAAAATTTAGAATTAATGTTTTTTTTTACATATTATTAAATTTTGGTATTATGAAAAAGAAAATTATAAAATTATAAAATTAATGAATTTTTAAATTAATTGATAAATTTTATTTATTGTATTGATTTTAATATTAAATAATTAATTGATGTGTTATTAGAAATTGATGATATTATAAATGTCATGTTATTGTTTCTTCTTTTTTGGGATTTGAATCTTGGTCTCATGGTTTCCATAATATTTTATAACACAATAATCACTAATTGGGTTGTACTCAGAAGGATGATATTATGTACTCTTTTTTTTTTTAATAAGTCTACTCCTATTATTGATACATTTTTTTTTACAACGAGGCGGTAGCCTCAAGAGGTATAGCCTAGAAAATGGTTTACTCACATGGCCGATTTGAAAGATAACCCACAGAAACTAGTGATAGACCAACTAGAACTAAAACTATTACCGGAGCCTTTAAACCGGAACCTCCATGACAAAACGCAGATTGACTAGAGTTCCAAAATTGCTTAACATAGGTGATACTATTGACTTGAACTGTTAACATGGACATAAGACAACTGAACATAGACGGAAAACAATTGAGCATTTCCCCTTGAACAGACACGATAACTACAAAAGAGAATGACAACCTGATCAAGCATCATGAGCTGTGGGAGGCAATTCTTCCACAGTCTGACAATCGAAACTGGAGAGGTTACCATCATCAAAGGGAAGGCCCTCTTCTTTTGGCGGACCCCCTTCACCTGAAAGATTTGAACACGCCAGAGCAGGCTTAACCTGGAAAGCAGAGCTCTTTGGAACATCACCCTTCTGGCACAAATTCTGAGAGGTGCTTGGCAAATCTTCCACCCTCGGCTTCGATGAAGCATTTGGAGTTGCCAAACCCATGCCTGCTGTGCCCTCACTTAGCTGCATTAGGGTGGTAGTGGTAGACCGAAGATTGATGGTGCATAGGAATCACGTACAGTGGAAGATGTTGGACAGTGTCCCTCGGATTTATGCAACACTGGATAGCAAGAAGGAAGATTACTATGCATATATTATTGAGATGGATGGTAATTTTTGTGAAAGTTGTTTCTATTTTGATTGACCTTGGATCTAATTATAATTATGTTAACGCTGACTTGGTGTATAAGTGTGGTTTGACTAAAGAAGTGCATGTAGAATCTAGGTTAGTGCAGTTG
>APFE030370517.1:6847-57625 GCA_000404065.3 Pinus taeda
GAATGCAGGCTCGCTTGCAGTGATCTCTTTTTAAATGAGAACTCGGGCTTCTTTGCATTTTTTCAAACGCTCATCATAGAACAGGCATGTTAATGCATCATGAATAAACATTATGACACTACCATACCTCATAAGATTTCTTAAAATAATTGTCATGTGTGTGATCCTATATCTGATGGCGGAATGAATCCTATCATCACCTGGAGAGGACGTCGACTGACAATATATGAATGGTTCTAATGACTCACCTCCCGAGATTTGACATTTCAAGGAAATATGTTGATAAAAACCCCGAATCCCCGATTTCGTAGTGCAGGCAATTATGAAATGACACCCCGCGCTACGAAATGGCTGCTCAATGATATGTTGCGGAAAGGTGGAAAAATGATTGCGCAGCTAAACTAGGCAATCATATCGCGCTGCGAAACTGTGCAAAATCAGAATGATGCAATCAAGACAAGACATGCTTTAACTATTATGAGAGAGGGTATCTAACGGTTTTTTTTTTTTTTTACAAGGACTCACATCAATACCTTTGGAAAAACTAATTTCAAAGTGACACACCTAAAAACCTATTGACTTAAACCAAAAATTTTCTTATATGAATCTTTGGACATAGGTGAACTGTGGTTTTAAGTGATAACACATTCAATATTCAATCAACCGAAGATGGAAACTCATCCCACAGTGATCATTGAATCTATTGTACAATCACTTCAAGCAATGCAACTCCAACACTATCATAGTTAAATAAATTCCTGAAACAGGGTATTAACATATGGCCATTAATCTCATGAAAACCTTTATTCTCATAATTTACATACTCATATGGATTATAACCAACAATTTAGCATATGAACACAAGTAAACTAAGACTTGTCATGCAACCATTAAATATATCGTTTATTCACACTTAACATGAAATTCATACAAGGTTATACATAAGAAGAACTTATCTTGGGTTGTGATGAAGATGGGAAACTAAGTTAGGGACTAAAAATCTCCACCCAACCATAGATAAGTTGCAGTCAGGCTACTTGCAATTGTCACCCAAGCTACTTGCAGGTGTCACCCCAGAGCAAGATTCTAGGGACTAAGGTGGTCTTTCTCAAGGGAATAAATTCAAACTACCAACTGAAAGAGGCACTCCATAGATCTTGTTAGTCCCAGTTAGCTCTTCCTGTCACCAATGATCAAATATGCTTTTACCAAGTTTTTTTAGGAGTCTCAAGTCAAATTTTTATCATGTCACTAGGTTTCTAGAATAAAATTTGGTCATTGGTTAGTGTGTCTAGGTCTACTACTCCTCCTTCAAGATGTCCATGCCTGGTCACTGCCATCACTCAGTTGGTTGTGCCATCATTGAACAAATCATCATCATTATTTCAATCATGTCACCATGGTCTTCATTCATCTCAGTGTATCCACTAGGTCATTAGGGTTAGAGTCATAAGGGTTGTCATTTCATTCAATAAACTAGAAAATGAAGGAGTAGTGGTAGGGTTTGATCAAAAAGTTATGTTTCTAAGTGTAATTCACTTCATAATGATATAATAAGTTATGTTTCAAATCTGCATGAAAAAGTTCCAAGCTACATAGTTTATATCAAAAAGAAAAATGAAAATAATGGTGGGCCACCCTACCATTACAAAGTTGAGTTCTATGGCCTATAAAGACCATTTTTCTCTCATTCCTCTCATTCATCACATTTTCAAGGGAACTCTCATCCATCATAAATCATTTCCTCACTCATTTAATTTCTAAAGATATCTCATTCATCATCAACCACTTCCTTAGCATTTTTATGGCCAAAGACATTCAAAAAAATTGGTCTCAAGCTACCTCGCCCTGTTTTCTGTGGGAAGCCCTCCTTTTCATGTTTTCAAGCCTAAAAACCCTATTCCTATACATTTTATCCTCCCTCACACTCAAACACACCCCTAAAACCCTCACACCCCCTCACTCTCAATCCTAAAACCTTCTCTACCTAAAACCTAGCCCTACGATGTGCTTTTGGCAACCTTCATAGCTGGCACTATGTATAAATTCCCTAGCTCTATTCCCTCACTCTTTTCACTTCCCTCCACTTCCCTAAGTTCCCTAACATCCCTCCCCATATCATAAATTTTTTGTACACCCATTCCTACTCCCTAACCCCTTCATCCTATTCCCTCATTCCCTTCCCCTATTTTTCCCTCTAGGGTTCGCACTCACAAGTTTACTATGGAGAAGGAAAGGAGGCATTCCAACAAGGGTGGGAAAATGGCAAGGTATGAAATCCTCAATACACAGGATTTTATGTCCTCACTACTCTCTAAGCAATGTTTTCAGCATGTAGGGTGTCTTTAGTTTTGTGAGCAAGTTGAAAAAAGTCAAATATCATACTAAGTTGACTAGTTTGTTTGCCACACATCTTAAGAAGGATCAAGTCACAATTTCAGGGGTGAAATTCACTATATCAACTGACATCATAGCAGCAGCCACAAGGATACCAAATATTGGTGAGAAATGGTTCAAAACTCAAGAGTTGGATGCCTAATTCTACCAACCCTACATCAAAGCTCATTGACAAAGAAATCAATGAAGACGAGGAATATTGGCTAGGAAAATTCAATGACCATTTGGATAATATTCTCAAGAAGGCAAACAGGGACAGATTCTACAAAGACAGATGGTTGCCCATTATTACACAAGGAATCAGGTTGCCAAGGTCACAATTAAGCAGTTGAAGGAAAAACTCAAGGAAACCCTAATCAGGAAAAAAGAGAATGTCAAGTCATATTTTCTTGTTGATGCTTCCATAATAGCACATCATACCACTTTAGAACTTCATGGAGCAACTCTGGACCCATTTTGAAAAAATTTGGAGAAATTCTAGTTTTGGTGAATTTTTGGAAAATTTTGAGACAGTTCTACTTCAAAATTGGTTTCTGAAGTAAGGAAGATGAATTTGACAAACTTGAAATAGGTTTTTGTCAATAATAGAACCCAAAACCAAAAAATCCTTAAAGTTATACATAGGTGTTATTATTTGCGAGAAATTCCCAAAATATAATTGCTACATGAGAGTTGTTTCACTTCTAGGAGTAGTCTTGGGAAAATGCATTTTTCTTTGTCATGGAATGTCCAAATGACTTTTTTGATGAGTCAAATGATAAATATACATCCAAATATTTCCAATTATCTATAAATATCTTAATTTGGAGCAGGGGAAGGCCCGCAAATCACTCTCCAAACTTTTCACTACGCTTTTGTTGTGAGCACGCTGCGCTTTTCCAATTTTAATTGACCAACTTCAAAATTATACTATGAACAAATGGGAAATGATTTATGAAAGATAAAAAATAACAAAAACCTCTCTTAGTGTTCTGAAATTATTTATGGTTAGAGAGATATCTCTCCACCTTTCAGCCCTATTTTTGCATAAATTTGGCAATTTTTGGCACAGTCACCCTACCAAAAGCGTAGCATGGGCCACGCTACATATTTTATGGAGGGTTGTAAATGACAGAAAATTTACATGGTTAGATATAATTTGACTTCTACATCAGTTTTGGACACTTGGCTTCCTTAGGAATCAAGTTTTACAGGGTGAAAATGCCTAAAAACCACCTAAAAACCACCTTTTTTGCCCTATTTTTGGAGGCCACACTACACTTTTTGAACAGTCTTGGGAGAATTGCAGTTTGAGGGGCTATACTTGGTATTTTTTAGTTATTTAGGACTCCATTATGTAGCAGACAAAAAGTGATTTCCAATGAGATATCATGAGCTCAATTTGGAGTTTAGGAAGGCCTCCAAAAGTGGCATGCAAGTTCACGTTGTGCTTTTTGCAGCCCATGTTGCACTTTTCATAGAATTCACTATGCTTTTTCTAGGAGGGTGATTTTCTTCATCAGTTTGAACTAGTTTAACTTTTTACCTATGTAAATTATGTTATAGTGGGTAATTAGTATTGTTGAGTTGTTTTGATGTAAATTTGGCCTCATTTATGAGAGTGGTTAGAGTCAAAGTTATATGGAGAAGTTGTTTTAAACCTCCCTAGACATTAGGGTTTGGTTAGAACACCTCATGGAGTAGTTCCTAGAGTCATGGATTCGACCCTTGAGAGTGGGGAGATGTGGTTTTGGTATTTATGTATCATTTTCTTAGTCATGGGATAGGTTTGACTTGAGAGGATAGAACTATTGTAGCTTGTACTTGGACATTTTCTAGAAAGCAAAGGATACAATTTGCAGCTATTAACTAGGAATTCATGTGCAGTAAGTTTGTGATGTTGTTTTTTCTCTGTAATAGCTCTATATGAAATATATTCATCTTATCTTTCCATTCATCTATTCTTCAGTGGTTTTCCTTAAAGTTTATAAATATAATTCTTTGCATAAAGCTTTGTTTTTATGGGAATATCATTATGTGTTACTTTCTTTCTTGTTTAATGAATTCATGTGATCATGCTCATTAAAATCCTTTTGCATATTTCAAACACTACACTACACTGACAAACCTTAAATCCATCACAGAAGTATTGCTACCTTACTCCTCTATATCTTTGTTGTTGTAACCTTTTGATCCTATTGGCCTAGCTACCTAGTTTTTTTTCTCTTATCCAGTAACAAAACCCTAAATTTCCCAAAACCTGCTTGAGCCTAGATGTCTAGCCTAAAATCCTTTACATTCCAATCATCTCTTAACTGTGATTTTATAGAGAGATCCCTCTCTAGTTTGGTAGGGCTAGCTACCAAACTGAAATCTTGGTTTGAATTTACCTCCTTCGGTCTCCCTTCTCAACCTTGGGCTATTGTGGAGGATAACAGATCCTCCTACCTCCACCCACCATCTACTCAGTAGTAAACTAATGTACAAGGAATCCAGAGGCCTTCTGCCTCCACCCTCCAGCTATACAATAGCCACACACACTTCCCCTTGGAATCTAGAGGCTTCACTTCCACCCTACAATCATGCAACATAGTGGTTCCATCCAATGAAGGGAATCCAGAACCTACTGCCCAAAAGAAAAATTAAAAACAATAAAAAGAGACTCCAGAGCTTCCTCGATAAATAATCCAAGGCCTAAATCCCTACCCCAGGCTATAAAGGGAATCTATAGAATGCCATCTCCCCCCTCTAGCCCCCAGGGTATCTTGAGACTTAGCCTCACCTGAAGGAAACCTATTTATGCTCCTATTTCTGAACCAAAAGTGTGAGCTCCTTCTGAAAGAGGTGAAATAAGCCAATGTCCTCCACACTACTATAGGTGTCATTGTCTGCATGTTAGTGTAATAGTTACTTCTCTACATTTTTTTAGCCAATAAAACTCTTGTATATTGTTGTAAGCATGTCAAATCCCCACCAACGATCCTCCTTGGTTTTATCCTATGCACTCAAGTCCAAAACCCACAACCTAATATGCACAAACTTTGATATGTAATTTCCTAAGTGAAATCCAATCTAGAGAGCCTCCTTTTGTTATTTTTTTTTTGTGTTGTATTTGATATATTTGCCCATGCTCTTCAAGTACCTATATGTATATTCTTTTCACTGCTCCAAATGTTTTCAAAAACTCTTTTGTATTATTCTTTATGTGTGTGTGCATGCTTCACCCTTCTTAGCACACACCTTATTGCTCATGACCATACATTATTTTTCCCCTCTCCAATTCTTGTGTGTATTATCTTCTTTTCCACACATCTTGCTCTTTGACCCCTGTTTTTTTCCATGATGGCTCTCTCTCCCTCTTGCATACGCAGCTATTGTCCATTAAAGTTTTTGTCCTTTTTTTGTCCTATGCATTCCAAAACAGTATAAGTTGTGTCCCTTACTTGATTTTCATAAATTTATAGCACTAGTCCCATTAGAATCAAAACTCAATAGCCATCCTTCAATGGTTGTCCCAATAGTCTAATTTCTTCTTACAACAAGTAAACTAAATTAACTTCCCTCAATCCCTTGGAATCTGTATCCCTATCCCTTACTCAGCCCATTTTAAATTTTGAAATTCAAATATAGAAATAAAAATATCTACATACCAAGCACACACCAATTACAAATAAAAATATCTACATAACAAGCACACACCAATTACAAATTAAGTTATCACATCCTTTTGAATAAAAAATATGATGTAACGCGTTATATAATTCCAAATACTATTTATATAATTATACCCATTATTTATTTATTAGCACAAAAGAAATACCCAAGTTGTTAATAAATAATTAACTGTATAAAAGAGGTTGAATTTCTAGATACATTCCAAAATTATTCTCATTATATGACGCGTAAATATCATTTTAAAATATAAGTTATAGTTATTAAAATGATGTAATAAATTATTAAAATTAAATATTAATTAATAAATACAATTAAGTTAAATAAAACAATAATAGTGAGAAAAAGAAAACAAAGCTTACTGGTAAATTGCACATTTATCATTGTCTAGAAGAAGGTGGCTAATTGACAACATGTGATGGGTTTTTCGGTGTTAACCAGAATGGGATATTTGAATAAATATAATTATTCTATTGTTAGTTGTTGTCCAACGGATTTACCTTATTCTATGCAATAGTGTTAGTTGTTGTCCAAAGGATTTACCTTATTCTAGGCTAGGTTGTTGTCTAGTGGATTTAGTAGTTGTTCAAATTTTATTTTGATGTAATTCTTTTTCACATTGATGTAATCCTTCAACTAGTACTATGGTAGTTGGAGAAAACCATGGATATAACTTTTACATAGAGAATGGGATGAGATGTTCTAAACATTTTTTTAAAATCATAACGGGTTATATCAATCAATTTAAATTGACTAATTACAAAGAAAAAGAAATAAAAATATCATGGGTTCAAGTCTAGCGAAGTTCCTCTCAATTAAGATTATATGTCATATTTCAATTACATTTATCCTGAGTGCAATTCTTGGAATTTGAAGAAGCACTTATAGGGGTTCCCGAAGGAAAGTTTCCATGGAATACACACACACATAAAGTCTAGTGGGTTAGCTCAAGTTGTTGTGTGTTTTAAATTAGAAGCACAGGGCCACGGGGTCAAGTCCCTGTGATGGTTTCCTTTGTAGATATTACTGGTGTCATTTGATGTCCCCACTAGGTTAGGTTTCTAAAATGACAGTGAGTGATTTACCCTAGATACCATCCTCAAAATCAAGGGAAGCTATTTGTGGGTTTCCTCAGGATGTGTGTTTCATGAATGGTTGATATATATTTGAAAAGTCACCAAAGGCTACATGTATATGTCTCTAACCAAAATCATAAGCAAAAGAAATCCACAAGGGTGAAGGTGTCAGTAAGGAGGCTTGAATTGTGGTGGGATCATTAGCATCACCTTGCTTTTAGTGAATAGGTAAGCCCTAATTTATTTAACTAAAATGAAATTGATTTAACTAATTTAACTAAAATCAATCAAATTAATGCACAATAATATAAATTAAACTTTTACTAACTACTATTAAAATAAATTTATGGAAGCAATGTACCATTTGATGTAAATTAAGTTAATTTATAATTAATATGAATTTATGAATGTAGTCACAATGATAACATGAAAGAGATAATGAAGAATGAGAAGATCAGGTTGAAAGGCTTAAATATTAGAATCTTTACTAACCTTATTATGAACATAATAATGCAATTGATAATATAATCATCTTCATAATTACTTTTAATGGTCTACTGAACCAATCATATGTTACTTAGGATAATGAATATATAAATATAAATACAACGTGTTTTAGGACATAATGATAATGAGAAATTTTTGTGACATGCACCTTCCTAATCATAACTCCATACAAGTGTATTAGCTAAGTAATAAATATAGTGAAAATATTGGTATGATGTCTAAATATTCAATCTAATGCTCATGGTTAAAACGTCATGATTGTTGATGAATATTTTCCTAAAAACTCACCAAATGTGGTTGCTAAAAAACAAGTTTGGAAAACATGCAATGCAACAAATTATCTAGATAACCTACACATGTTTATTGATGTGAACTCAAAACAAATGAGAGAAAAACCTAATGAGAAGTGAATTGGTTGAAAGTCCAATGCATCCCAAAACCTAAAAATGTGTGACAATCCTATATGCCAAGTTAAAATTTAGAACAATCATCTATCATTTGTATGGTCTAAAGACTATCCTTATAAAGTTTGCAGACTATCAAGTGAATAAATGGTTTTAGAAAATTGTATAATCAATTTTTTTTGTTAGTCTAGCTAACAAAAATGTTGATAGTCTAGCTAACAAAAAATGTAGATCAACTTCCTTATCTCATATCCTATAAACTTGTGTATAAAAACTCATAAATGATGGAACAATGAGTGAATCATAATCCTTGCAAAATCCATTTATAAGTAAACCAAGTGAATTGTTGGTATTGCTCCAAAAGTGGTAGATCAGCTATCCATCCAATATCCATCCCCAAAATCCTAAAAACCATCATGAAATACTAACTATGCAAACATCCTCAAAACACTAAAGAGTACCAAGTGATGAATTGTGTCAATGAATAGCTTCAAATTCATCAAATCCTAAAAAATAACAAGTCTAAAGGGAAAACTAACCAATATAGTATCCTCAAAGTCAATCCTGAAAATTTTTAAAAGATGTTTGAGTGATTGATGTTGAAATCATCAAATTTGAATCTTAAAGCCATCATCCTATCCTAAAGCAATCACCATTCCATTGTCTTATGTTCATAATCTTGTATAACTATAATCCTCAAAATCACAACATTGACTTCAAAACTTGAAGTATTACATCATCGATATCTCCCCCCTCTATCAACTAAAAGGTGAGAAGTATTAAGACTTCTAATTTGACAACATAAATATGTCCCCCCAAAAGTGGAGAGGGGTAACCATATCATCATTATAAGGAGTCTAACAAATTTATCTTCAACTCAAAAGAAGACATTGATATACCTTAAAACCATTATGGAATAAATCAAAACATGTTTATCCATTTATTGTAGAAACCTCTCCTAACAAAGAGGTACGTACCTATGTATGAACCCGTTGGTAAGACTATTACAATAACTTACCTTCCAAAGTCTAGTGCCAAGTTCCCAACCATCCAAAATGTAGTTGTTTCTAGTTAGTGTTTACTCACTTTCAATATTTTTTTTGAAAGGTGATTTGACTTCCCACAATAACTACAAGGAGTGATATAAAAACAATGTAATTTTATATAGCCAACTTGATAACAAAGTTGGCACTATTTAGGTACTACATCCAACTTAGGATCATCAACTACATCATAAACAATAACATTTGCATCAATATAATCCTTATTCTACTATTCCTCATTACGATACCTAAGTTCAAGTTATCACACAAAAATGACTCACCCAGCCCAAATTATTTGAATTACCAAAATACAAAATTATAGTATGGGTTGTTCGTGATAAAACCCCCTTCTACATCATCATCCCTTGAAAATATACTAAATAAGAATTTAACCCAAGTTATTTCCATTAGTCTACCTATAGTTTCACATGAACTCCCCCCATCATTTCTTAAATATGTTCCCTCTATTTCGAAATTTTTTGGGAACTTAGGAACAGGAAAAGAACATCCCCAATTGGCTAGGAACCATTTATATAACTTGAGAGATTTTTGGGAACTTCAAATTCAAGGAAATGGGAGCTTGGAAACAAGTTTCTAGTACAAAAAAAATTAAATTTAAATTATATTTATGGTATTGATTTTTTTATTATTAGGTGATGTGAGTCCTAAGATGATTGGAACACCTTACCTATAGATTGAGTAGCCATGACCCAGGGGCATCTAAGCCATCAAAATAACATGGGGATTACACTTGGCCTAGACCAAACCAACCCTTAGTGTTAGTTTCTATATCATCATAGGTGTTCTAGTCTCAAAACTTTGTAGAGAGGCTAAAACGTAGGAGTTCTCCATAACCTATATTTTGTTTTTGGAAATTCCACCTAGAAGTGTCTCAATTAGATTATTAGCCTATTTTAAAATATTTCATAAGTCTAAACTTAGGAAAAGGGGTTAATTAATCATAATGAATTGAGAAAGGTGTGAATCATATAGAAAGTCACACGGATTGACTAGGAAATAATATCAGCCCTTGATTAAGTTTTAATCTTGGTCATTGGAGGTCTAATAGAAGATTATAAGAATAATTTGATGGGGTAGATGGAGAACACACACATAGAGATCGATTTCCTTGGGCAGTTTTATTCTCCAGAGAGCAGCGAAAGTTTCCGAAAGAGTTTGAGCCAAAGAAGGAAGCAGAGAGGAAGAGACAGTGAATCCAGAGGAAGAATTCCTAGTTCTAGAGATTCAGAAAGAGGATGCCGAGATTTTTCTCTAGGAGACTATGTAGAGTCAACATAGAGGCTCAAGTGAGCAGTTCAATTTTGTTGGAGGGGAAGACGTTTTCAGTTCCAGAGTTTGAGAAGAGTTTCTAGAAGGCTTGAGAAGCATTTCCCAATCATCAATAGGAAAGATACTATATTGGCAGTCGACTCATACAACATGTGCGGTAGGCAGCACCAGAGTGACATAGAGCCTGCATAGGCCCAGTTGGATGGATAACTTTTCAGTGGTAGTCAAGTGTCGATATTGCTCGGAGAGAGGGAAATTCCCTCAAAGAATTTTTTCCAGTATTTCTCCTGGACATATTTTCCAATTTAGTGATATTTATTGTAAACATAATTTCGCTATTTCTTAATAATAAAAACCCTCGGTCATTTCACCTATTTTCCCAAGTTGAGTTTTTCTAGGGGATTTTGTCCAAAAATAAATGTGTCAATTTTTATGTGTGTGTTAGCATATTTCTAAGTTTCCAACACTATTATTTCAGCAGTATTGTTTTTGTGAAGATTGCAGTGTGCTTATTTCGTTGTTGCCATAGAAATAAACTGCTAATTTAATTAACATTTAGAATAAATAATACCAGTTGTTGCAATAAGATTTTAGTTGTGAAATTTTCACATGGTATCAGAGTGAGACTGATCAGGTGGGAAGCTTAGAAGGCAAAAATCGTCTAGATTTAGAGGGATTCTGGAAGCACGATTTCCAGATTTGCACATAGTTTGGATTAGAAAATCGAATTGTTGGGCAAAGGGTTCGAGTTTTCTAGTGCAGATGGCAGGAAAAATTTGCGGAGCCTAGGAGAAATTCTAGTAGGTAGTAGTGAAGATGGGAAGTAATTTTGGTGAAACGTATCAGTATTTTTGTTAAGAAGCTTCCTTGCATGGGCATAGAAGAATTTTTCAACAACGCAATTATTGTCAGGTGGAAGAGAAAGAACACACACAGAGGGAAATTTATCTCAGGGGGTCTCGAGTTTTAGAGACCCGATTTTCTAGCTATCTATTGGTAGAAGTTGTGAGCATTATTTCTCACTCCAACAGGGAGTGCGACTAGCAGATTCAACAGCCAAGGAGGGGAAGAGGGAGATTTTCGATCAGATTCAGAGATGGCCACAACTTGGCTTAGAGATCAGGATAGGTTGGAGGGAGGCTCCAACTTTGTCATCTAGAAGGCTAGGATTTCATTCCTACTGGATGAACATGGCTTGAAAACCTATGTGGATAATGTAGTGGCAGTACCCCAAGATGCATATCAACTGAAGGAGTTCAAGAAGGATATGGTGAAGGCGAAGAGATTGATCCAAGATGGAGGTCGAGACCATATAGTCTCACATGTGGCATATAAAGGAACAATCAAGGAATTGTGGGATGCTCTCATCCAGTTGTATCAAAACATTTCTGAGCAGCAGAAGATGTTCCTATGGGAGAATCTAAGAAGCATCAGGATGATGAAGGGCGAAGGCATAAACTCCTTCATCACCAGGATTCAGGAGGTCTGAGATTATCTTGCACTTTTTGGGGAGGCACCTCAACCATCAGAGCTAGTATGTTTGGCATTGAACATTGTCTCAAAGGAGTGGCAGGTGTTTGTCTAAGGTATCTTGGGCAAAGACACATTGCCTAGATGGGATAGGATTGGGTCATACCTATAATAGGAGAAGTTGAGGCAAGCTTTGTTAAATAGCACCATCAGCGGGAGCAACAGCAAGGGTGTGAAGGGTGAGAAGGAGGAGGAGAATGTGGCCAAAGAATTTAAGGGTCCCAGTTAGGGATTAGGGGAGAAAAATAAGAAAAATGACCTATCTGAGGTCAAGTGCTTCATATGTGGTGAGTTTGGACACTACAATACCTAATAACCTCTTAGGAATAAGGAAAAATAGGAGAAGCAAGACCAGGTGGCAACATCCATAGAGATAGACAAGTTGTCCTCCAAGATGGAGGAATACTTATCTATATTTGTGGTGATTCCATAAGGAGAGAGGTGGGGTGATATGGAGTATAGTCCTAGACCAACGCAGAGATGGGAAGGGTCCATTGGAGTGTCCTCCTCATGGATCATTACCTTGCTACAAGGGCCCATAGTATTCAATAGTAGGATGGATCAGTGGAAGTGATGCAGTCATATTACCTAAGTGACAGTTGCAGACTAGTGGCAGTCAGGTGTTAAGGAGCACAGTGCAGTGTTGTCGGCAGACCAAGAGGCTCAGTAGTAGAGTCAACAAAAATGAAGATTTTTCAGTGGATAGTGTAGAGGCTGGTAGCAGTTATATGCTCAGGAGACAAATGAAACACAGAGATAGTTGACCCAATATTTAGGATGCTTCTCAGTTGTAGTAGTTGCAGTTGTAGTAGTTATAGTTACAATAGATGCAGTTACAACAACAACAATTGAGAGGGAGTTGCAATGCAGATGTAGAGTTGGCAGTAGTTTAGCAGTGTCAGCAGCAACAAAGATGAAGCATCATATTTGTGTAGTGGTTGGTGGGCAGTGGCAGGCAGTCATAGTGGCCAACATTAGCAACGTGATAGAGGGCGATGCAAAGATGGGGTGTTGTAGCAAAAATGAAGCACTAGAACACCTTTCTCGCTAGGAGAGAGTGTTTTTTTTGTATCATTAGGTCTTCTAGTCTCAAAAATTTGTAGAGAAGCTAAAACATAAGATTTCTCCTTAACCTGGAAATAGTTTCTCGAATTCCACCTAGAAGTGTCTTAATTAGATTATTATCCTATTTTTAAATATTTTCTAAGTCTAAACTTAGGAAAAGGGGTTAATTAATCAGAATTGATTGAGAAGGTGTGAATCATCTAGAAATTCACATGGATGGACTGGGAAATAATCTTAGCCCTTGATTAAGTTTTAATCTTGGTTGTTGGAGATCCAAAAGAATATTATAAGAAGAAGTCGATGGGTAGATGGAGAACACACACATAGAGATTGATTTCCTTGGGTAGTCTGATTCTCTAGAGAGCAATTGAATTTTTCAGAAGAGTTCGAGCTAGAGAAGGAAGCAGAGGGGCAAAGACAGTGAATACAGAGAACAATTTCCAGTTTTGTAGAGTCAGAAATAGGAGGCCGAGATTTTTCTCCAGGAGGCTGCATAGAGGTAGTGCATAGCCTCAACTGAGCAGTTTGATTTTGTTGGAGGGGAAGACATTTTCAGTTCCAGAGGCTGGGAAGATTTTCTAGAAGGTCAGAGAAGAATTTTCCTAGTCAGAAACAGGCAGGATAGCAAGATTAATAGTCAATTCAGGAAGTTTGTTTGGCAGGAAATGCCAGAGTAACATAGAGTCTGCATAGGCCCAGTTGGATGGCTAGATTTTCCAAGGCAGTCAAGTGTTGAGATTGCTCGGAGAGAGGGTAAATTTCCTCAAATAATTTTTTCCAATATTTCTCTTGGATAGATTTGCCAGTTTGGCGATATTTATTGTACTAAGAATTTCATTGCTACATAATAATAAAAACACTCAGTTGTTGCATTGGTCTTCCCAAGTTGGGTTTTTCCAAGGAATTTTCTCTAAAAATAAATGTCAATTTCTATGTGTGTGTGCTAACATATTTCTCAGTTTCCAACTCTATTATTTACCGCAGTATTTTTGTGAATATTGTAGTGTGTTCATTTCATTGTTTTCGTAACAATTGACTACTAATTTAATTAACAATTAGAAGAAATAATACTAGTTGTTGCAATAGGATTTCACTCATGAAATTTTCGCACTTAACATGACTATATTTTTTCCCACGAGGTTTCAAACCGATGACCTTTTCACCACAAAGTGCCTTAACATAACATCCTATCAATGTCTATTCTATGTCGCATGGGCTTATTTTTTGTCTTAATAATGTAAAACCCCTCCGTTGATGTTAGACCTAAGCTAAGACTGAGTTGTAATAGAAAATCTAGGTCTAAGGTGTAACAATGAAAGTAAATACTTTGTTATTAAATAAATAAAGGTAATTTAATCACTTAGAAAACGAGACACCAAGAAATGAGATTCTTGTCAAATGAAATCCCGTTGGTGAATGGAAATGAACAACTCTTTCATGATAAGGCTTCTAGATCCAATTCTAGATAAGCTTAATGGATTGGGAGATAAATATTCATTAAGTTACTTAGTTGGAGAAAGATGCTAAGTTTAAGAAAAACATAAAAGCCTTGTGGGAGAGAAAGGCAAGCTTTTATGAGTAAAAGCCTCACAGGAGAGAAATTCAAGCTTTTATGGGGAAAGCATAGGAAAATAGATAAAAAGATCCATAAAAGCGGGACATCGCTAAAGGAAACCATATCATGAAAGAGGGTATTAAATACCCATTGAAGAGATCAACAAAAGGCAGTTGATCCATGGCAAGAACTCTTAGCTCGAGGGTGAATTGGAGGAAGTCAGTGGTAGGTTAGGTGGCAGTGCTTGATTTTCCATTTGCATAGGATGATCTGTATGTTGGATCCTTACTCTATGTTTTCGAATCTTTAAGCATATGAGTATAATTGCATGTGTTATCCTTGTTTATAAGATGATCGAATACTTATGCATGTGATAACTACTGAATATTAATTTAGTCAAAGTTAGATTTAATGGTTGGAGCCTAGTAGGTGGTTGTTAGTATTGTGTCCAGGAGGTATGTGACAAATAGTATCGGAGCTCTAAGTTCAACTATTGCAACCTAAGGATCAACCCACACCGTAAGATATGAATGAGTTGTAGGTCCTAAACTAGGTCCTACACAAATAAGAGGTCTCCATGAAGGGTTCAATATAAATATGCTATAAGAAAAATATTCCAGAATCCATAAAGGTTGAAATTAAATATTAAACATATTTATTTGAGGACTTTGAAGCAATAGCATACATATATATTAATAGTATATCGATTACTTGAAATTGAAGGTAAATTTGAACTCAGGTTGTTTGAAGTTAGGGATTTTGAAAATAGCTAAAGTTGGATATTTTAAGGAAGAGTGAAATATCCTATATATCTTGACAATCATGTAATTATTAGTGTTTTCAATCGCAAAATAGAAGTATCCAAAAACCTTGATTTGGACTAGGAAATTCCACTACTTAATTCAAAAGAAAAAATGTTCCCTCAGCTAGTTATTAGGGAAGAAATTAACGTCGATATGTTGTAAAATAAGCACAAAAGTGACCCAATCATCAAGATATTAATTCAAATACGAAACCCAACCAACAACTATAAATTCATAATAATAGTCTTATTGTGTTGAGCGACTTGAAGTGATGGTTATAAGTGTCCATTACTGCACAACCATATAATTAGCTGTGAATTAGTACAATGGTGTTTCATGATGAATTATGATAGTAGATCGAGGTTGCTTGTGCAATTCCTTCTTTTGTATTCATTGTTGTGGAAATAGCCTTGGAATGGTTGACCATATAACTTGTTTTCAAACTAAGCATAAACAAAAGTAATTATTTTTCTTTGGGGCTTTGGATATTTTGTTGAAATTTGATATATTTTTTGTGTTTATGGAAACAAATACGAAATTTTGGAAAGATAACAGTGGATTTAAAATTGTTAAGGATGCAAAATCCATAAAGATAGGGAGTTAAGAAAAAAATATCCTTTCCCAAAATCATAAAATTTATACATTTAAGTGACTAGGGAAATTTATATTTTAAAAAAAATGACCCATGAAACATCGAATCTAAAGTGGTAGTTAGTTATCATGGAGTTTATCGAGCCCATCCACTTGAGACTAAGGTTTGAATCCTAGACTGCCATTCGAGTACCAAGCCATAAATTCTCTACATGTGGACAAAATCTAGCCATTCGTTGGTCTTAGGGAGAGCAATTGACCAGTGTATTTGATGTATCGGGTAATTGATAGTAACAATCATAGTGAAGGATGTGTTTTGGAAACTCACAACAAACAAGGTTAAGCGATGTCTATACTTTTATTTCAAATGCTAATTAGACTAGACGATGGTGGGAGATTGTTAACATGATTGATGTTAAAAAGCTAGTTATGTCTTTATTTGAAACCCCTTGTGGAAAGGTCATCATACGTTGAGATCTTAACATAGTGGTGGCGCTATTTTGATCAATTACGTTAATTTGGTCGATTCACCCTTCCATGATATGAAACTCTTATTGTGTTGGAGAGTGCGTGCATGGGAGTTGTATAAGCCACAATCATACCTAGGATTATGCCGTGAAAATGAATATTGGGAAAATGATCATGGAAGCTATCTTTGCATACGGTGACATTAACATGAAGGGCCCCGATTCTAGCAGGGCTGCTCAACTTATTGTCTTAGAAGAAGAAGTTATGTGCCATTTCTTGGATGAGATCAAAGAGACGGGATCTAGTCGATTCTTGAAGCCTACTAGGGTTTAAAGGCTATACATATGTTTCAATTGCAATTCATATAGGACCTCTTGGCACCATATGAATTGCAGTGCACCTGGAGTGCAAGCTCAGGAAGAACCAGATCGCGGACACAGATATCGACGTCTCCATGACTCTATTATCTTTCCTGAGTTTCCAATTGCACTTGCCATGTCCATTCATTACTACTTAGGTTGTGAGGATATATTATCGGAATGGGAATTACCACTTCAACAATTGCAATGAAATCCTGGTAAGGATCAAGCAAGAATTTCAAAATAACCATGTTGCGTTGAATTGTTTTCCATTAAGTTTTTTTGTCAGTTCCATTTTTTTTCTTAAGGATTTGAAATCCTACCATGATAAATACAGTATCTCTCATATTCACCTATTTTCAAATGATAGCTAACCTAGAGAGGTAGGGTGGTGAGGTGCTTTGGTTGTCTTCATAATACTGACCGAGAAAAGTTCCCGCAGAAATTGCAAGCTCGAAAGAGATGATTTTCAATTTGTAGAACATTTGGCACTCCTAGAAGGCGGTGTTGAACCAAGTGTGGAGTCTCACATTCTAGATGATGCTCGGCGGAGTAGCTGGCTATGGCTCACAGTGATTTTCGTTGGTTTGTAACTGACCGAAACTGGTAAGGTTAAGGGTGCAGTAATTAAAGTATGAGCTATTTGTTTTAATACATAATGCATCCCATAATAATATGAATACTTTCTCCTCGGAGTTGTGTGATTACATTATCCGTTGAAGGTTGTAAGTGCATTATGTTTTTCATACGATAAGTGTTGTGGATGAACAAGGATAATGTCCAAATTCATTATCTGCTTATGATAGGCTGCATTTGTACACTTACATGCATGGATGGCATTGTTCACGTGTTTACATGGGTTAATGACTCAATTTTTTGCTTATGATAGGTTTCATTTGCATGCTTACATTCTCACTAATTACCATAAAAATTAATTTAAAATATTCGAGCTTGACAGTTATAGTCGAATGAAAAAGTTGGATTTAATTCTTGCACTTAACTTGAATTTCTCAAATCTAAGTATGGTATTTCATAAACCATGGGGGATAGCTATAGTAGCATGTTTAGGAGGAGAAACCCAGAAAAGTTATAGGGGAACAAATAATTCTGTAATGTGGTTAAACAACATAAAACCTTGTAGTATTGGGTGGACTAGAGAGTAATGCAAATAAATAACAAACAATTAACATGTTGATTATTTTTAATAATGAATGGTTAACCATCAATTGGTTACTTTTTTTTATTGTGCCTAGTTATTGAGTGATGTGAAGATTAAATTTTTATTTTATTATATGTTGTGGAAGTTTCTCTAAAACTTAAGCTATTGATGAATTCTCTTGTGAGGGCACAAATAATTTATACCATGATTTAAAATTGGTTTAAGATACTTGCACATGATAGACCTAGTTTTAGATGTTCATAGTAGAGCGGGAGGAATGAACAAATTTGTAATAATTGTAAAGTATGGTTATTACAATGAAAGTTTAGATGATGGGTTTTTGTGGTGTGGTAATCATGTTTTATAGATATGAATGCAAGTGTAGAAAATGGTGGATAAATAAAATTGAATCCTATGTTTAATGGCATGCCAATAGGTCTCTTCTTCCATACTATCATCATACTACTTTGCACATACAAAAATTAAATTATGAGTTGCACGATTGCTATGCATAGTCTGTTCAGGGACCTAGCTTAATAGAATGAAGTTTATACTTATAAGAGCTCTTAAGGGAAAAAATGTTGAACCCTTATGAGGTAACTAGAAAACAAAAATAGATAAAATAACAAGTTCTCTTTCCATAGATCATAGTCAACATGAGGAAAGATTAAAATAAAGGTTATAGATGGAATCTATATAGATCATATGAGATAAGTTCATGACATTCTATAAAAAGTATCTGAAATCGATGGTTATTAATTGGTTTCCAACCTAGAATAGATTTTGAAGGTTTTATGTACATGAAATTCCCATGAAATATCATTAAGGTCATGAAATTATGAGATTATGTATTTTTATACTTAATATTTTTGTTGATTGATGCATCTACATGTAATAATGCAATCCATTTTGGAATGTGGTTTTTCCGCTAGTTGAGTCATTTAATGCACCTTACTTGGGAAAATGCTTCAAATATACTCTATTGGAAGGAACTAAACCTTACTAGGTTATTATTTAGATATTTAGTAGCAATATGCATATTTAATTAGACATGCATAGTTGGAACCTACAAGTTTATTTTGAATAAAGAAATATCTAAATAATTGTAACTAGGATAGATAAGAGGCACAAATTATTTCCAATCTAGAAAGAACTAGGGTCAGAATTGTGAAGTGAATGCACAAATGCAACACAAATCATAGTATACATGTTGGAGAAGACATCATACATTAATAAATTATGACTCTAATAAGAAGGTCAATGGGACTGGCACCAATAGTACATCTAGTGTAAATAGATAATGGGAGGGTAAACCCAACTCCTAATGCTTCCTAATTAATAGTAGTAAGACGATATTAAATACAAGTTCAAGGGCACATTTACAAGTGTCAATTATTATAATTCAAAGTTTACAACCTCAAACTCCACAACCTTGATGGGTTTCATTATTAATATATCACAAGTAGGGACATTCAAATCTGCAGCAAGAAGAAGATGCTTCTAATAGAATAATGGTAGATATTACAATTGTACTTCTTGTGGGAAGTGATAAGATTAAAATGATTTATGTGCTTCAACCATATTGATGGCCAAGTGGTGTTGGTAGTCAATATTGTTGTGTACAAAGATAATTGGTTTCAATAAAATGATATCTAGCAATATATTCAAATTAATTGACAAGCGTACAGTCTGGGATGCATATGTTGTACCACTACTTCCTACCAAGAAATATTGGGGAAGTCTACCTGTCATATTGCATTGATAGTGTTGTCTGGTTTTGATAGTGGAAACATAAGAATTGTTGCATAAATGATGTGGGAGTTCATGTTAATGAATTTCATAATTTATAAATTACTTATATTCTCTTGTCTTCCAGGGGTGATTTAATGATTTAGGGTGAGGTGTCAACATGTAAATGACCCAAGTTCACACCCTGGAACACATAGTGCCTAAAAGCTTAGAGGGTGTGAAATTGAGAACATTGTAACCTTCATTTATGATTCATGTATAGATGAATGTACATGCATACTGATTGTTTGATTAGTTTTGGATATACACGAAATTTTTCATGGCCAACAAGGTGTTGGGAGTAGTGTTAAAAATGAGAAAATAGGAAATCATAAGGTATAACTAGGTTCTGTGTAGTGTAGTTTTTAGTATCAAACAATTATTTTCTTGGCTAAAGACAAGGCTTTGGTTGTTATTGAAATTCAAATATAATATTGAAGGTTATACTAGATTAGCTATCAAAGGCCTGCTTTATGATTGCGTGGAGGTCATATTCTGTTGTTAATAAAACCTGGTCCAAGGGACAAATTTAATCCCCAAAACTCAAAATTATTGGTATTGTAAAGTTGTATTATGCATAATTACATCTATGTTATCATTTTTCTGAAACTTTCTTACAACCACAAGATACATGAAAAGGATTAGCTAAAGAAAATCACTTGAATACTTTGACATAAAAAATCGGTTATGCTATGGTTGCAGAAGTTGAACAGGTCTATGAATTCCTTATTCTCTAATCGACAAACCAAGCAAGGTTTGATTTGACCTGCCTAAAGGTAGTGTGAAAAAATAAAGGAAATATTGACATTTACATGATGTTATGATAATAATACTAACATTATTGAAAACATGTAGATCCTGGATATGTCGTGCATATGAGGCTATGGACAATGAGTATTGTGTACATGTTGTATAGGTAGTATTGTGTACATGTGGTATATATGGTACTGGTGTGGATGCAGGTATTGCATGATGTTGGAGGACATATATAGTTGTATGTCTGTAATGTACACATGGTTGAAGAGAAGGCATTGGGTAATTTCCAGGTGTGGCAACCAATCCAGAGTGTGTACAGAGGCAAGACAAAGGTGGAAACTAAGGATTGATTAAAGGATAAGTATCAGTATTTTGTTTCAATTCTAGTATACATGTGATTTATGATTCTAATCTATAATGATTGCATGTGATCTATGATTGGGGTTATGATGGTTACATATGGTTTGTGATTTTTATGGTTGTGTTTTGAGCTAACCTGATGTGATATTTTATACATGTTGATTGGTAAAATGTGCTTGTTTGACTTGTTGCGACTAATGCAGGGAAACTGCAGGAAGAAAGTGTTCAAAAAGAACACAAATGCACTGGAAGAACATGCATTTCTTCCTATTATTTAAATACAATGAAAATGAGGAATCATAGTTAAATGGCAGGCAATATTAACCTATATTTACTCAAATAGTAGTACTATTATATCAAGTTATGACATTAACTGTGGTAAACAAAATTGAGTTTTTTTTTATGACATCCAAAGTCTCTCACAGAATTAATTGAACAAATGTTACAAGTAGAAATTGAAGAAAAATTGTGGCATAACTCCTTTGTAACCTATATATCAGAAGATTTAATTCAGTTGGCAAGGCTATGGTAACCTAAAAATTTGATGGGACCAACCCACAATCCAATATATGACTTTATCCAAAGTCTGTCCAGCGCTGATTGATAATTTGTATTTGGGTTTCAATTAGGCACTAATCACACATTTAATCATAAGATATTTTCCATGGTGGTTGAAGTCATTTATGACAAAGTGTTAATGCGACAACAAATCTGTACCTACCTCGGTCCTCGTTTCCTGCTTATTCAATTTGGCAAAACCCTTGGCATTTCTTTGGCATTCTGTCATTTTGCCTTTTTGTTCTGCATTGTGAACTCAATGAGGGTTCGTTCTGGTAATGGTCTTTTGTGTTGTCTGCGAATGATAATGAGCTACAGGCTCTGCCTGTGCTGGTGGTGACTATGCTTTTTGCAAGCGTGGCTCTATCACATGTTCTAGAGGTTTGTTCATTCAACTTCTGGGCACAATTTGTTAATTTATTTATGTGAGCAAGGAAACGAACACTGGTTGGTCTTGTCTGGTTCTCAATTGTTACTGTTCTGCTATTTATTTGCTTTTCTACGGTTCTGCTGCTAAATTTTTTTGTTAATGTCTTCGCATTCTCCAGGTTACAGGCACAATGACTTCACTCTGCTTGTGTTCTTTAGGTAATTTAACTTCCATGTTTCATTTCGATTCTCGTTCAGTTCCAGTGCTAACAATGCGTTGCCCCTTTGGTCTCAGGTGGTCTCCGTGTTCTATGGCTCAATAGCTTGCATTTTCTTTGTGAAAATGCATCCCTAGGTAATGGTTTTGTTCTCCCTTTGCTCGAACTGTATTTCCCTTTGTTCTCTTTTATTCGCGGTTGGTCTAATAGGTTTTTCCTACTCTAGTCTCACAGGTCAGGGTTCGACCTTGGATGTGATCAATTTTGAACTCCTCGGTTCCTATCCGGTAGGCTTTATCACTGTATTCTTCTTATGGTTGAAAATAGGGTCTGTGATTTTTGTTGGCTATGCCACAGCATTTGTTCGTTTTTCTTTTCCTGATGTCGCTAGATGACCTGGGTTCACCTCTATTATAGTTATTGTTTGCAATTCGTTTTTGTTGTAACCATATAGTTGGATATGAGGGTTTACTGTATCGAACCCTCGACTAGGGTTTACTCTGTTTCATGGACATTATTTTCATTTATTTTGTCCAACAAAGTAACATTGGACTGTTATGTAATAACAAAAATATATATTTGTTTCTTGTTCCGTTGGAAATGAAAAGAAATTCCATTGAGATAAACTGTCACGAGTTACCTCTGTTTGGGGTTTGTCCACTTGGCGCTCAGGTTCTTGTTTTCTGGTTCAGTTGGTTATGTTGCATTGAATTCTTTCAGCCACGGGCTTATTTACTATTTGTCCATTCTCGTCTTTGGAAAACTTGTATGCAATCGATCTGTCAGTACTCTGTTCTTTAAGAGAGGAAATGTATGAAACTGTATGCATGCACCCTGTTTGTCATTTTGAATTATTTAATGGTTAAGAAGTATAGATACATAGTACAAAATTGTTACAGATGGATGGATTCGAAAATAAACTTGTTCTCTGTCTTTTATTATTGTATGCAAAAATGTTGAACCCTTCGAATGATTTTCGATTTTACATTTATATCTTTTGTCCATAGTTACCTGAACTGTGTAGTTATTTTTGCAGTTGCAATTCTTATTAGTTACATAACTATTCATGTATTCGGTTCTGCCTGTACTGCAAGATTTTTCATTAGGCATTTTTGTCTTTTTCCACTAAAATGAAAGAACAATTATTAACCTATTGTTTATTAAAGACAAACAAAATAGTGACCCTAACCGACCAAACTGTCCCTAACAAATACTGAGATTAAAAAGAAAAACAAAGCCCTACATCCTACTTTGACAAACTGAACATAAAGAAACCAATTCGCTAATAAAATTTTCCACCTTGGCGAAGACCAACACCCGGTCATGGTGCCCTAGCTAGATGCTCCTGCATCAAAATTCAGACACAACTCCCTGTGAACGAGGAAATAAATTGTGAGATGTAGTAATACATTGAGGACAGTGTAAATTTAAGGGGAGGATTATGTAACACCCCTCTGTTGTATGTAACACTTTGTTACTATCATCTAGGACCTAAGCTAATACTGAGTTGTAACAAAAAAGCTAGGTCTGGGGTGTAACAATGAAAGTAAATACTTTGTTATTACATAAATAAAGATAATTTAATCACTTGGAAAACGAGACACGAAAAGATGAGATTCTTGTCAAATGAAATCCTATTGGTGAATAGGAATGGATAACTCTTCCATGATAAAACTTTTAGATCCAATTATAGATAAGCTTAATGTACTGCAAGATAAATATCCATTAAGTTACTTAGCTAGAGAAATATGCTGAGTTTGAGAAAACCATAAAATACTTGCGGGAGAGAAAGGTGAGCTTTTATGAGGAAAAGCCTCACAGGAGAGAAATTTGAGCTTTTTGGGGAAAGCCTAGGCTAATGGATAAAAAGATCCACAAAAGCGAGACGCTACTAAAGGAAACCATATCATGAAATAGGGTATTAAATACCCATTGAAGAGATCAACAGAAGGCAGTTGATTCATGGCAATAACTCTTAGCTCAGGGGTGAACTGGAGGAAGCCAGTTCTAGGTTGGGTGGCAGTGCTTGATTTTCCATGTGATATTCTTTCAACCATGATGGTTTGATTCAATTGCATAATATGATCTGTATGTTGGCTCCTTACTCTTTACGTTGTTGAATCTTTAAGCATATGAGTATAATTGCATGTGTTATCCTTGTTTATAAGATGAATGAATACTTATGCATGTGATAACCACTGAATATTAATCTAATCAAAGTTAAATTCAATGATTGGAGCCTATTAGGTGGTTGTTAGTATTGTATCAAGGAAGTATGTGACAAATAAATACTACTTTCCATTATTATTAAACTAAAATATAAATATTTTTATTTAGTTATTACAAACACTTAACTTTATCACAAATATTTATTATATTTATTCAAAATATCGCTATAATATAAAGATTAAACTACACATAAATTTTATTCCAAAAAAAAAATTAAATATTTACTTTATATTCATGAATATGAACACCTTTAATGCATGTAAGTTTCTCTGTGTTGTGACTAAACATGAAAGTCTATAAATCAATTTGAAATTCTAACAATCAATGTTTCAGTTGTGTTGTTGCTATCATCAACATCATTGACTTTTATTGTACTTTCACTTAAATGTGTATTTTTTTTCCCAATACCAACTAGAAAAATTATTCACATTTACAAAATGTTAAAGTTTACATATGTAAAGTTTAATTTTACAAAGTTGTGAGAATTATATATATATAATCTCAATATTTAGATTAATATTTATGAATATTAAAGTTTAAGTTGTTAAATATTTTCATATAATTACTAACAAAAATTAATAAGGTTTTAATTTTTGGATATTTTAATACAACCTAAAATTGGTACTTATTAATTTTAAAATAGAATTTGGTATATTAGCATAGTAACGTCTAAAAAACTAAATAGTAGTTCTAGCACATAGTGATAATAGAGTTGTCTCATAGGGCCTAACCCCAAGGGTGTCGAGGAGAATTGATCATGTGACCTCCTCATTAGCAAGATACTTAACAACAGAGACTCAACCAGTTGAGAAAACCCTTGGGGCTTTTAAATGTATCATTATTTGAATATATTGTAATCAAAATATTTTTTATATATCTTTAACATATCATATTGTTGATCCCAATTTGATGTTTCCTAGAAATTTGGGTGAAATTTCCACCAATTTCAAAGACTCCATCTTCTCAATGTTCCCTCATTCTAGAAACTTATGAAACACAATTTTTACCCTTATTTTATGAGAATAACTAAAAAGCCCATTTTTCCAAATTGTGTTCATAAAAATACTAATCTACCGTTAAATCATAAAATCTTTTTTATAAATTTTTTCTTTCATATTCACCAACAACAAAAATAATGATAAAAACAAAATTAATAGATTTTCATTCAGTAAAATAATATAATTATTATTTACTATATAAACTATCAATATTTGCACAAAAATAAAAAGTTTTTCTCCACTTTTCACATTTGATTTTTCATCTTTTCTTTCCTCATCTATGATATTTGAAAGTAACCAAGTGATTTAATAATAACCACTATTTTTTTTGAGGTTGCATAAATACAAGAAGTTTTTCACCATGTTCACATTTGATCTCTCATCTTTTCTTTCTCATTTATGGCATTTGAGAGTAACCAAGTGATTCAATAATAACCTATTTTTTGATGTTGCATTAAAAAAAATAAAATAAAAATTCCACTTTTCACATTTCACATTTCACATTTGATCCTCATCTTTTCTTTCCTACTTTATGATATTTGAGTTACTACTATTTTTTTGAGGTTGAGGTTGTCAGTTTGCAAAGTCAATATCATTTTGCTCAAGATTCTTGTGTTATCCGTGGTTGATTTTCATGCAAAATGTGCCAACCATATCCTCTGCTTGAGAATTACTTGGACTGAATCCATGGAAAATTAATATGAAGCCTTAACTCTGATTGTGATTAAATATTCTAGAGGTGTTGGTTCCCAGAGAAGGGATTCATGATTTTAATGATTTGATACACTTAAGACATCCGTAAAAGTTGTTGGGAAATATGCTATACCAATTAGGATATAAAGGAAATTGTATGCTAAGCAAACTAGTAGAGAAGAACGTTGACAATTTGGCCTACCATTAAGACACTTAACTTGTTGTTCAAGTTTATGACAAAACGTAATGTAAGAATTAATAATTGTCGCAAAATGTAATGTAAGAATTAATAATTTATATACCAATACTAAACAATGAACTTATTAACAATGATAATCAATATCATTTACATGAGAAACAAATATGCACAATCAATAATAATTATATATATATATATATATATATAAATATATATATAATATATATACTATTATATATATAATCTTATTAACAATGATAATCAATAACATTTACATGAGAAACAAATATATATAATCAAATGATATGATATATTTCACATTTTTCTTTCCTTGCAACTTGCCTCAATTTTACCAAATATTACTGACTCACCAAATACACTAACCTACTCTTTGGATATTATTCTTCCACACAGAGGCCCAACTGTAATGGGGTTGTAGAAGGAATAGTTAAATCTCGAAAAGTGGAAAAGAGCTTCACCAAGCTCAATAGGTTCCCACTCTACACACTCTCTACTCACAAAACTCACAACAATACTCAAGCTAGTTACTCAATAGAAAATTATGCATTAGGACAACCATCCAACATTATGGAGCATAAACGTGAGTCTCTGTTTCTTTACTCTTATTTTATAGAAATTTTAATTACTTCCACTTTTTCTCTCATGTAAAATTATCAATTTCTTTAATTCCATTATTCTTATTAATCACCAATCCACGTGTCAAGTTTTTATCAAGGCTCTCATGAATTCCATTTTCTTATTTTATTTAAAAAAATCATTTTCCCTTACCCCAAATATGCTTCTTATATTTTCTCTTAGATGTCCTTTGATACATTTTTACATTCTACTATTTTGATGTTTATGTGTTTCTTTAACTTGAGTTAACTATTATGAGTCAAATTATACCTCTAGCCTTTCCTTCATTTTCTCTAGTTTCAAATTTTGATTAGAGATTTTAATTATATAATTATTCCACATTGAGTGTTTCATGAATACTATATTTTATTCTTATTAATTAGATTATATGTAATTTATGCACACCTACCCCAGAGTGTTAGTATGACATGAAAAAGGCTTGTTGTCATTTACATAATTACAATATTGTCCCTATATGTTTTATTATAACTGAAGTGTTTAGTTAATTTACTTCATTTCAATTTTCTTAATTTGATATCACTCTACTACCATAATCCTTGTTTCCCAAGTTATTTAGAATTTAAAAATTTCTCGATACCAATGGTTATAAGTAATTTGTGCCCTTCAAGAATTACGTTATGTAATTTCAAGGGTGTAATAACACTTTCCCTTCAAGTATCTATGACTGATTGAGGGGAACAATGGCATGCCAATGGAGACAATTTTTAACCCCAAGATCACCTTTGTTGTGAGAGTAATGGTGGTTGAGCATTAATGTGCATACCATAATGTGTGCCCCTTAGTTAAACCTTGTGAGTGATTGAATCTTTGGTTTAAACCTTACACCATTATGCAACATCAAGGGGAAAATGTTCTACACTTTCCAACCTAAGCCATGGCCAAAGTACTAGTGGGTGGAATTAGGAACTATGTTCCACCCCTCCAAAGAAGATCTAATTCAATCCATAGACTCCCATTACACATATGCAAGTCGTTCAACAAACATGCACCCTATGTCCATGTCCACTATACATGTCACAAATAATCTTTAAGCATATTCATCATGGATAATTCCAATTTAACACCAAATAATACTTGGTGATCAAACCAAAATCATTGTCCAATTGCATGCCTATGCATCATCATCGTCCCTTACCACACTTAAACAATCATTAATAACATATGAACATAGTGGTTAACCATCATAAAATTTTGCATGTCGAGTTTTCGAATATCAACGATATCAACATCTAATAACAAAACCATCAACGTAATCTATCATGATAATCAGAATATGCATAATAAGAGTCATCATCACATCATATGAATAACCATATCATCAACATCTAGTGTCATTAAACAATAAGGTGCAAATCCTAATACCGATCTCATAACTCAAAATAAAATTGAAAGTGTTTGTATCAAAATCAAGATAAAATGGGGCACTACAATAGTGCTTCATAATGAAAGCCTCCCAGTGTTAGAAATAAATACTAAAGTATAATAATGCCAAACTATGATTGAACAAGAGCATCATTCAAATCCTTCATCATCACACATATCTTTGATCCCACTATTCATCTTTAAGCTAAATAAAAAGACCCAAAACACAATTTTGTAAGTGTGACAACATGGAAATTGTTTCTTGAAACTCCACCCTTGTGCTTCTAACTCTTCTCAAATTAGAGAAAATATTATAAATATTGATTTGGAAATATAATGGATTCAAAGTGTTTCAATATTGACTCAAAATTTTTGACAAATAGAGACATATAAGTCTTGTTGACTTGTTTAAGTTGGGTTCCACTTAGGTGGTAGGCATAAATTTTGTTATTCTCCCCACCCAGGTTTAATTCCTACATGTGACATGTTGAGCTCATAATGAGTACTTTTTGTAATGGCTTCGAGCCTTCTTGTCTGAATAGTCCCTTGAAAATTGAAATATATATTCTTCATATGAAATATAAAGATATTTCTCATGGAAAAAAATTAAACTTAACTTCAAAAAAATCTAAAACCTTACAAAATAATTAATTGCAAATAACCTTTATAATTATAATATACTTGATTGTTTTCCAATATAAGTTACTTTATCATTATGTTTGTGACAAATTATCATCATTCATTCTATTATCCTTTTGGTTTCCTTGCTTTCTTTACCTAAGTGGTTTGAAAAATTGTAATGGTTAAAATATGTTTGATTTAAAAAAAAAGCAGCAACATAATCATAATATATCAATTAACATCAAAATGCACACACCTAGATTATGATACCCATTATTCAATTTTAAAAGAAACTAAAATATAAAAAAATTATAAATGAATCTAACTCCATATAACTAGAAGAAACACCTTATAATTACTTTTACCAATGTCTTTATGTCTCCAAAACACAATAGTCACCAATCATTACAAAAATATAAACCCAAGCAAACTTTTTAAATCCACTTTAAGAACCTTTGAACTTTATTGCAAATACAATTCCTCTTACAAGTTCTTTCACATCAATAAATTCACTTTGTCTCATCATCATAGCAATTGGACTTAGACAGACTTCACTTTTATAATCATTACAATAATAACACTTTCTCTCCCCCATCATCTTAACCCTTAGATAAAATTTCAATATGAATAAATTTTTTCAAATTCTATGAAGTGTTCGAAAGAAAAGTCAAGTCAAGAAAATTTCAAGAATCATCATATTCATCCTGACATAAATTTTGAATATAAATAATTACAATAATAATAAAAAAGTATTTCAAAGAAGAGTCAAGTCAAAAAGGATTTTCATAAAAAATTTGTTAAAAGTTAAAAACACTTCAATTATTATACTCTATCACCTTTTAATTGAAAGTAATAAAATCCAAATACTTCATGTACGTTTAAGGTGACAAACACCAATCATAAAACTTGGGCAACACCTCTAGACTACATGGCATGACCCTTTTCGAAAAAGTTCCCAAATTTTTTTTTTAAGTATTAATTTTTGACCTCTTGATATTATCATAATGTTTCTTTCATATTCTAGGATAAGTTAATTTATTATTTTGACATGACCAAAGAATTTTGTGAGTTTTATATGTAAAAAAAAAAATATTATACAAATACAAAAATGTGAATGTTTATAGTAAAATGTGAATTTATATTACTATAAATATTTTTATCAATTATCAATTTTTAAAATAAATTTTATTTTTTAAAATGAAATAAACCTATTTTATGTTTACCATATTCAGTATAAATAAAAAAAGTTACATTTATATGTCGTATAAAGCTAACGATATTTAAAATTTAGAAACCTTAATTTTAGGAAGATTTTATATATCTAATTATTACACTTAAATTTAGAATCCAAAGAAACTCAATACAAAAATATACTTTATTTCTCTTTCTTTTTTGTGAGATTATCACACTGTGTAAACACAATCGGTAGTTCTATGTTACTTTCATATTTTAGATATATATATATAGATATAGATATATAGATATATATATGAGAGAGAATTTATGTGTCTAATTTTCCCTAACATTGTTTTCCCTTGCATCACTTTTTCTATTTTTGGTTAAAACTCAACTACATAGTATCTTAGATTCATTCACATGGACAGACCCTTCTTATCTTCTTGGCCGATGATAGCCATGTTCTTTCTAAGTGTGTGTGAGATGATGGTTATTTTATTTTAGCTCTTAGCATGCTTGCAAAAATTGAAAAGCATATTATTGCTAATGAGGACCAAATCTGTGCACTCATTTTTTTTAACAACAATTTGATGATTTCCCTATAAAACCACTACAACACTTTGTTAGGTCTATCCATAATTCTTATTCTATCTAAATTCTTTGTTCAATTCTTTGTTCAACGAATAATTATTGTGAACTAAATCTATGTAAAAAACATAACATTCCTATACCCATTAGTGACACTTTCTTATATTTTAAAATCCTTTAGTCAAACTTACACAAAGAACTTCTGAATTATTCTTATTTAGGCTTCATATTTTTCAGAGAAGTGTACAATGTTCTATGTCATTGAGTGAATATTTTTGTTATAAAAATATAAATATATTATATATATATATATATATATATTATATATATATATATATATATAGTTTAATGTAAAAAAAAAATCATTATATATAGTGTTTAAGAAATCATTTTTATGACTAGTTTCTTTCTATAAATTGGTCATTTCTTTGATTGTGTGAATGAAAACTTTTCTGGATATGTCTATTTATGCTTTCTTAATAATTTTTTGTGATTTTTTTGTTAGAGTTATTTTTCATAATATTTTAAATAGTGGGAAAACTTATAATAACTTGGTTTCTAAATTAAGAGTGAGATAGTTATAATTAGATATTATTGGCAAATATAGATCGATTAATCATTTTTATTCAATGATAACTATACCACTAAAATAACTTATTAATGTTACATAAAAAGTAGACCTTCACTTATACCAAATACGTTTAAATCTTGGATGGTTAACCTATTTCTTAAAAAAACAAAACAAACAAACAACTTCAATTTTTTATAACCTAATAATATATAACCATTACAAATATATATATATATATATATATATATATATATATAATATATCTAATAATGGTTATAAAATATAATTAAAAAACACTCATGAATTGTGATCTTTTAAAATTTATACATAGATCGAGTGTTTTAGGGTTTATTGATTTAAATTGTAATTTAAAAATCTTTTTAAAATTAATTATATAAATTAAATTTGATATACAATTATACAGTAATAAGGATATAGTTTTTATAATAAGTAACTTTAACTTCATTTAAATATAAACTAAATTAACTAAGCGAATCATTATTATCTATTAATACATGTTATTTAAATATAAACTAAATAACTAAGCGAATCATTATTATCTTTGCAGGTTGGCTATATCAATACATGTTCTTGTATAAAACTCAAAGAGGTTTTAAGATTAAATCTTGTAATTGTTTGTAAAATATATAAGGTTGGTCAAAGTTTCCCGACTCTTATAAACCTTTGGAAAGATTTTAATGTGAATTGTCAAGGAAATAAGCACATTATTCCTTTTCTCACAAAGGGAATAATCTCAAAAGTTATTATCCCTTTTCTCACAAAGGGAGATAAGTTAACAACAGTTTTTTATGGGCCAGGTGACTAGTGTAAAATAGAGAATTTTATTATAAATGCCAATGAAAAAGCATCCCTGGACATTCATAATAAAGTTTTCCAAAAAAGCCAATGAGGGAAAAAACAATTAAAAATGGAATTATTAGACATGTTAAAATATAATTATCATGATGTAATGTATATTTTTATTGTAAATTAAAAAAAAAAATAAATAAATAAAATAAATAAAATAAATAAAAATAAAAAATACTTGTAATTTTACACAATGATATATAACTTTATATTTAAATATCTAAATAATAAATAATAACAATTAATTTATATTAATTTATTTATTTTTAAATATGATATAAATTATATATATTTATATATATTATATTATATATGTAATTGCACTATTTATGATGTATAGAGTAAATGGTGATAGGGTTCTCTAATAATATACTATGTGGTGTAAAAGTCATTAGTTTAAAATTCCATTGGAAAAATCCAGCCATGCTAAGGGCTAGTGTGACCCAGGACAATTGTGATCTTCTAGTGGTTTTGATGGATTAGATACCCCTAGGTCAAGACACAAGTTAGACGTGTTAGTTATCTTAGAACTCACATAACCTAGCAAATAAAAAAAGGACATAACTACATCAAATTATAATGAAAATAGTATTAATTATATATGATTATATTCATTGTATAATTATTAACAACACTCAAGGGAGGTAGAAGCAAGAGGGGTTATCCTTCACAATGATGAAAATTTTGAGACTCAATGTGCTTGGGGATTGGGTATTGTGACCAATAATCAAGCAAAAATTTACTATTTTAGAAGTGCATGGAACTAACATTAGCCAAAAGTATCCTTAAACTATCAGTGTTTGAGGATTCAATGATCTTTATCTGTCAACTATCAAAGACGTCTAGACTATCCTCCCATTTTGAAAAGGATTATTTTACTGTCAAGGCATTTTGAATTACTTGAATTCTTTCATGTGTATAGGCACTTAAACGCACTGGTAGAAACAATTACAAAAATTGGGGAAACAATGGAGCAAGGAAAATTAGAATTATAACAAAATCTTAATTCGATATTAACCCATACCTTAAATATGAGAAAGCATCAAAGTTGTTATATTATAACTCCAAAGTACACAACATTAGAATAATGGTACAAGCATGCATGGTGGATATATTTGTATGGGCCTTAGCTCATAAATCATAGCAAGGAAATTATAACTCCAAAGGACACAACATTAGAATAATGGTACAAGCATGCATGGTGGATATATCTGTATGGGCCTTAGCTCGTAAATCGGAGCAATGAAATAACATCGCTTCTAACACTTAGCTAGCAAGGAAGAAGCTTTGATGAACTAGGGCCACATAGAATTCAAGATAAATATGGAACACATTTGGTCTAGTTCCATTGTTTGAAATTGATAATCTCTTTGTCAAATTCTGTTTTTATATGATGCTATGCAAACACATTTTTCTAATAGGGGTATTCTGCAAAATATTTAGTAAGTTTGCTTTTAGTATAGGGATAAAAGGTAGCCAAAAGAACAGAATCCTCATTTTTTGGATCAGTGAAAATATTCAAATACTATATCATGAAGAATGTTGTAAGGGTTCTAGCCTAAAATCCAACTTTTTTTTCTAATAAACAAATATAATACTCGTTACTTCAAAAATAAATTATTAACAACATTCATATAACATACTTAATATATAAAAATACCCTTCCTATGTACCTTAATAAGAAGCCCATAAACATGAAAACCTCCCCAAACAAAACTAACCTTTGGCATTATTTAAAAGAAATTACATATTATTGATATAGACTATAAATGTATCATAGTATGATTGCTAACAACATTCATATAAGATATGAAATATAAAAACAACCTTTCCTATAGGTGTTCATATACGCCTATAAAGTTTAAAAACTACCATAAATAAACCTTTTATCATTACTTAAAAAATTACTATTTTAGCTTGAATAGATTAAGTTGTCACCTTATATCAACCAAAAAAAATAAAAAATAAAAAATAATATATATATATATATATAATTATAAATTATAATTATAATTTTATTTAAAATATAAAATTTCAATCATTACATCACCATATCACACTTATTAATAAATCTACAATATCTTATTAATAAATCTACAATATAATTGGTTATATCCTTGAACTCTATTAAAACCAATGTATTAACTTATATTTTCCCTAGTCCCTTAACAGTTCTCTCAAATCATTTCCATCCTCTCCCATTTATTCACGTTCCTTTTACTATTTTTAGTGCTATTACTTGAAACCACGCCAGGTCTAGAAAGCACAGTGATCAAAGCATTCCTATCCAAATCCAAAATATTTGACGTGAAAATTGGAACTCATTGAAAAGAATAATTTAATATGTGAAGAATATCTAGAGATTGTTGAAGAATGAATGATTGCCATTTTGACTTTTCAATAGGGTATATGATACTAGTTTCTAACATCCCCTCTATCTTTTTTTGTACATTGGGCTTGTAGTCTAGCAGATAGTGTGCATTGGTTACTATTAGAAAGGACAAAAAAATCATGTCAGCATATGCAATATAAGAATAAAGGAAGATATACAAAGTAGCAGAGAACCAACAAAGTAGTATATTATATTATGATTTCTCTAGAATCTAATTAGAACCAATATATTGATACATCCATTATCATATATATACTCAGTGGAAATGGTTACAACAGTTTAGCTATCAAAACGAAGTTAAAATGTTTGACTTATACTCTTAATTGACTAGAGAATCGACCGAATGTACAACACATATTTTTTACTCGAATTGGATAGTCAACTTACTTAAATTATCCAACTTAGACTCTCAACTGAATAGATAATAAACCAATTTTACAATACAGATTCTCGACTCAACTAGGCTAGTCAACTAAGCCGACTAGCCCCCAACACATTCATTTCTCTTTAAATAATACATCAAAATTCATTGTTGATCTCATGTCACCAAATTTCCATATGCAATGAGAAAATTAAAGTGAAAAGTATAAATTTATCAACACATACATTGATACATATTTAGAACTATTCAACATTATTTTTACTCGCTAGTAACGATTATCCATGCCCTAGTCAATTTTTTTGTGTCATGTCATTTCTTATATGTATTTACAAAGTGTTTTTGCTTGTTTGTATGGATATGATTATGGATTTGAGAAATAACAACTACATTTTAATATAAATTATTCATGGAATCTTTATGTTTTTTTACTTTACTTTAATTATATTTAAACTAAGCGATGGGAACTAGCTACTATGTAGCACTTGTTTTGGAAATGTTTTTGTTATGAATATAAAATTGTTCATATATTTTTTGGTTCTCATATGATATATTTGAAGATATTTTTTTTTATTTTTTTTACACAAATGATTAGGTCGAAATAAGTTTGCACTGGTACATAGCAGAAAAAAATCTGAAGAAAATTCATCAAGAAAGAACATGGATAGACACCTAAGACCTTCTTCTAAAAACGTATTGTAAACATACAATCCGAGCATTATATTTTGTTCAAGAAGAAAAAAACTAAAATATTTTTACTAAAGAAAATTAGTATTTACATATGTCAAATAGATCATAGTAACCCAAAGAACTGTCCACATAAAGCATATTGACCAGATTTACATTTATATAAAAAAAAAAGCTTCCATATGTGTGACGTCATTTTCATTCTAGTCCCAGTGCCCCCAAAAATACAAATTTTACAAAAAGAAAGCACTCCTCACGCAAGGGGTCAATTGACATGTTTGGTGGAGCTCCAATACTACCACTACTTTGGTCTTTTGGAATATGTTGACCTTCATCCTCATCATTTAGTGCATGTTGGGCAACCAACGGGTTAGGACAAGAATCACAAATATTTGAACCTCTTGCCATTGTAGGGGTGGAGCCGAAATGGACCATGTTTCTTATTTAACTGAGGAAGGGGAACCAAGTCAAGGAGCATGAGCTTCTGCAATAAAAAGGACAATTGCAAAAAAAGGGGAGGGGAAACTTTACAAGAAGAATGTGCAAAGGGAGGAGGAATCTGCAGGAGAAGGAGACGGGGGAGATTGAGAGAGCAGAGCTTTCTAGGGAAGGAACCAAATTATTCACTCTCCATAATTGAAGGGGAGAATTTAAATTGAAGTGATGAAGTCATCGTCTGTCTATATATAATCTTGAACAGAAAAGTTTCCCACACTTGAGCAATCAATTCAGCCTTAAATTGCAATGAATTTCCAAACCTTGTGACCCTCTTGTGAGCTCAAGTGAATATTAAATTTTTAGCAAAGAACCGTTGTTTGTACAAAGATCGACCCATCTGGAGAGGGAGGGCCATGAGGGCTTCACTGGGGCAACAATACCATATCGCGTGTGTTGATATTGGGGGATATATATTGAGGAAAAAATGAAATAATATATTGAGCATATAATAAGGGATAAATAGTTTTTATATTGGAGGGTATAAAAAATAGAGCTCAAAGTTAATGAAAACTATAGAGGGGTATAAAAATGTTAATGAAAAATCAACATGGAAAATTTTAGGGGCTAATGTTTGCCCAGTGGGCTAATTTACCATTGTTTTTCCACAAAAAATATTTGCTAATTTTCAATTTTTATAAAAAATGATTTGCCCAAATTTTAGAATATAAAATTATTTTACCTTAAAAATCGCCAACATTATATAGAGACTATATATAAAATTATTATAAATTTGAATAATTTTAACAAATATACAAAAACATTTATAGTTCCAATATTAGGGATTAGTGAGATTTGCCATGTTTAAACTTCAAGAAAATTTTCCAACATTCCGTTTTTTGGTACATATATATACTTTATTAACTAAGATACACTAAAAATAATCTTTAGTTATAGAATTTACCTATTCAAACTATTCTTAGAATAACATAATTAATTTATCTAGAATATTATTTGTAGTATAATATGGAAATAATAAATAGTTAATAGTTAATAAATATAAATTAATAAATATATTAATTTAGGTCAATTGGACCATTAGGTTAATGAAAGATAATAAAAAAATATTATTATTAATAAATATAAGGTAAATCAATATATTAATTTAATATGGATTAGTTAGGTTGTTGATATAATATAATATATATATAATAATATATATATATATATAATATATATAATAATAATATATATGTATATAAAAGTACAAGTAACAAATGAATATTTTATTATATAATTTTACCAAATTTAAATATTTTCGTAGAATAATAATAATTAAAAATTTATCAAGATTATTTTTTGTTTGACTTAGGTCATTGGTCAAAATTAGCCGTTGGCAATATAGCCGTTGGAGTCTCTGCACATACTATTTAACAAGCTAAGCTGGATTGGATCTTCATCTTGTCCTGACGATGAACCACACTGGTTGGTTCGAAACGCGTCGACAGATTATTCTCTATGTGATTTTGCCGAAAACTCTCGAAACAATGTTATGGATCACAGAAGTCTAAATTCCTTAAAAATTTTCCATCCTTAAAATTTTCCTTGGAAAAATGGATACCTACGATATCTATTGAAAGTACGGGTTTATAAAATTGGGAAGGTGTATTGGGTTATGACAGTGGATATCTCGAAGTCGTCATCCATAGCATAAACGTCCTCATGGCTATAATCTTGAAGGGAAATATTTCCCGCACTTGAACAATCGATTTAGCCTTCAATTGCAATGAATTTCGTAGCCTTGTGACCGACCTCCTATCAGCCTGAGTGAATATTAATTTTTTAGCAATTAAAGAACCTTCATTTGTACAAGGATCGACTTGCATGGAGAGGGAGGGCACATGTTGAACACGCGTACTACCCTCCAGATCAAACTTGATGATGATGATATGACACTAGGGGATATATTGAAGTCACCATTCGTAACATGATGGGGCGAGATTTCAAGCCAGGAGGGTCCTTAATTACATAATGATGTATTTATTTTAAACCGTACTGAGTTGCTTGTCTTTGATCGCATATGATTTAACTTTTCAATGAGGTTGCAGGTCAATTATCATTTGGTTGAATCCACCAAAGGTTGTAGGTATTGGAGTGCCAAAGAATGAAACTAAAAGATCTAGTTTGGGTAATGCCACTACTTGTTAGGAACACTCTTCTACCAAGCCATCGATAACAGTACTCTCTACAATTCGGGAGTATCAATTTTTAATGGTATGTTTAAGACAATTCCCTGCAATATGGATATGTTTTTTGTATTGTCTATACCTGTATTTCTTATTTCCTATCATCAGGATGGATGCTTAGAAAAATATAGAAAATATGTTGTAAAGAATAGGCTCTAAAGGAAAGTAATATGTAAGTTGATATAGTATTTCAGAACAGTTGGTAGAAACACAGAGTATTAGTTGTAAAAGTTTTTATACTTTTCTGAGACTTTATTTGTGACACAGAGATGCAAGGTCATGCGATATGAAATCTAGAAAATGTACCTACTTATTTATAATGAAAGTATGATGGATTTTTTCTCTTGAAAAAAAGAGATCCAGTTTGGGGACAAATTTTGGTTTTCAATTTTTTTTTAAATTTTCCTAAATTGTTGTAGCCAACCGTTTCAAGACTTTTGAAGCTATGCAAACTCATCTTCAGGATAACCATGTTGTTGCATATCTTGATTGCAACTTAGCTCTCCAAACTATGCAATGCATCTTCAAAACAAGTTAGCTTGAGTCTAGAATTGAATGCAGAAAAATCGAGAGAGTTATCAAGGTGAATAACATACATGAAAACACAATTTCTAGATTTGAGGAATATCCAGAAGCAGTTAGGTGGAAGAGACTAGTTATACATGGAGTGAAGGCAAACACATACCAAGGTTTATCCTTCTTACAAATATTAGAGCGATCGGTGGCTCATATTAGTCCATGCTCAAGAGTCATCCAAATATATGGTATCCAGGACCCCTAGGCACGTCGAAGTTTAACATGGGGAGTGGGTTCTGCATTATAGGGAGGGGGTTCTGCATTAAATGGTTTGAGAGAAACCGCCAGTGTGAAATACCAATGGTTGAGATAACAAGTGGACCCCCATTTTCCATTTTCCAAACCACTATGGGGTCCAGCTTATTTGCTTTTGGTTTTCAACCACTTTTGATTTTTGCCATTGTTAGGCCTACATTCCCTCCACATTACAAATATAATATATATTATATATATATATATATTAATATATATAATATATATATATATATATATAATATATATATATATATATATATATAATCTATATATTCTCAAAAGAAAAGCAAGTCGTCCCTACACCAACTTGTACTCTGGTCATTCATCCAACGACCCTACGCAAGGCTTGTGACATTTTTGTTGGTCTTCCAACCACACTGACACCAATAAATAACACAAATACTATGTAAATATTTTTTGGACAAAAACACCACGTGTCAATAGAGGGACCCTAACAACCCTCAATCATCTGACGGCTTGGTGTCGCTAGACCAATGTGTAGTTTGTTGAACTTATAATGGTTATGGAAAGGGCTTTCAACAAAAATGTTTGGCTTCGATGACCAAGGTTTTGACAACATTGTGTGTCATCATTTCGCCGAATAGTGGGGATTTCCAAATTTCGATGATGATTATGGAAATGGATTTCGACAAAAATGTTTGACTTCCATGACCAGGGTTTCGACAACGATGTTCATCAAAATGGCGATGATAAGTCGGGACATCCAAATTTCAACAGTACCACATGAGACATTTACTGGAACCCATATTTATCATAAGTTGTGAAAACATGGTGTCAAAAGTACAACCAAAGACCGTCAAAAATTGAGTAAATTTGTAGTAGTGTTTGGATGAAAAATAGGGTATCTAAAGGCTCAAAAGTAGAGCACTCTTTTGGGAAAAGGGTGATGAGACTACCAAATTCTTTCACCAATTTTTCCATAATGGGAAGAATGTGAACATCATTTGAAATTTTAGAAGAAAGATGAATCTATGACCTCCAATTTCGAGGAAATTACGAAGGTTGGGATTAGATTAAATTAATGGTTTGTTCAAGGAGGATAGTAGAGCCTCTATTACTAAAATTTTAAGTTAAAAACCCTTTTTCCCTACATTTTTTTGAGGAGGAGGATGTCCATTTAATGAAGTGTCTAACAATGAACTTCACTTTGTTTTGCATTCCTTTCAAAATATAAAATTCCAAACCTAGATGGATTATCTATAGAGTTCTTTCTATGGTTTTATGATATTATTCAGGATAATGTTATAAGGCTTATTTAAGATACTAGGGTCTCAAGAAAAATTCTAGTTTCTTCCAACATGAACCTCATTACTCTCATACATAAGAAAAATATTCCTAATAGATTTGAGGAGTTTAAGCCTATCTCATATGCAATTGTATATACAAGATAATTTCAAAATTTATTGTTAGGATGGTGCAGGAATTATCATCCAAATATATTTCTCAAGAGAACTTTGGATTTTTGGTTGGTATGTAGATCCATGAAGTAGAGGGAATAGCCTAGGAAATTTTCAATTCCATTAAAATTAAGAAAAAACAACTATGGCGATGAACGTTGGTTTGTCTAAAGCATATAATAGAGTCAACTACCTCTACTTGTAATTGATGCCTAGTCACTTAGGTTTTGATTTACCTTTTCTCAATTAGGTTATGAATTATGTTGTTACTACAAATTCATCTAAAATATTGATTGAATCATCAAACATTTTATTCTTCATGCCTAAGAATGGTTTAAGACAAGTGTGTCCTCTATGTCCTCTATTATGGTTGAAATATTAATGAGAACCTTGTTTGAGACCAAAATATCATAGGATTTTATTGAAATTAGAGTTGGAAATTCAATATAAAAATAACATTTATTATTTGTGGAAGACAATTTTCTATGTTGTGATGGTTCTTGTAAATATGTGTTAAATACCACATAGATATTATACCTCTATTGCATTTTTATTGGTATGATTATTCATGATGGGAATGCTTTTATCTTCTTTATGGGGATTGGGGAGGATTAAAAAAATCTTTAACACAACTATTTCCTTATCCTTAATTGGAGTTGACAAATAGAATACATTACATGGGATTTTATCTCAATCCTAATGGCTACACCAAGAGATATTGTTTTCGTATGATATCAATGGTTACATCAAGAGATATTGGTGCAATATGTTGATGTCTTGGTGAAATATGTCTTAGAAACCAACTTTATATACTAGGTTTCATTGTCCTTCATCCCTAAAGGGGTATTGGAGTAGATTAAGAAGATTAGTCACTTGTTTATATGGGAAGGAGATTAAAAAAAATGTGTTTCCTTGTGTTTCATGGAAGAATATTGTTGTACTAATACTTGGGTAGTTAGGTATTTACAAATATCCTTTCATTTATAAAATCCTTAGAAATAGTTTTTGTATATAGGATCATTGAGGGAAATGGAATTTGGAGTAAGGTAGAGAGTCATAAATACATAAACCCTCTATTTTTTGAGGAATGGATCATAAATTCAAACAAATTTGTTCATTATGACACTATGATTTGGAAATTTATGGTGTTGTTTTTCGCTCTAATTGGGAATTGGTTAATATTTAAAAAAGGGGTATGCAATAGGATAATTCTAGGGAAAGATATTATATGGGGTGTGATGAAAATTATAGGTTTCATAATTTTATTGTTGCATTGAGAGATAGGGCTTTCTTCAATTCATTACATGTGGCGAATCCTAAAAATATCAACATTTAGATATGGGAATGGCTCTTTGCAAATAGGTTTAGTTTTCTTTGGGGGGGTGGAGGGGGAGAGGACTAATCTGGGAAGATTAGGTAGGTGCATTGATAAATATTCATGTTAGAATTATAGATGAAGAGGATTAACTCCTATGGTCTAGGAACCTTATAAGAGGGATGTGTACAGTACAATTAGGTTACATTATTGTTCATTGTTGTTAGGGAGGAACAAGGTTTTTAGGAGTTAGAATGGTGGTACAAGTTAATATGTAATTTCAAATTCCCCTTTAAATCAAGTGTATTTATCTAGTTGATTCTTGGGAATAAGACATAGGATTACAAGTAAATAATAACTAGTAGGATCATGGTAGGTGCCCACTATGCAAGGCTAGTAGGAATATTGTGATGGATTTCCTCAATGTGAGCCTTTGGTTGGAAAATTTGGAGGAGTGTTATTATTATATTATTCTCATTATCAAATTAAATGTAGTATTACCTAGAAGCACTAATAAGAGGGTTGAGCTCCTGAAATTAAACATGTTCCTCAAATTGGTTGTACAAAAGGGTGTAAAAAAAGGTAGAAGCACTAATAACAGGGTTGAGCTCCTGAAATTAAACGTGTTCCTCAAATTGGTTGTACAAAAGGGTGTAAAAAAATTACAAGTTTTGGGTGACTCCAAAGTAATTATAAAATGGATAAATGGGGTTTTTGATATGAAAAAAAAAAATCTTGAGACCTATTTGTGAGGAAGTACTAAACTCCAAAGCCAATGTTAATGAATCTTATTTCTTCCATGTTTCACAAAGAAAGGAATAAGTTGGTAAGTTCCCCCTCAAAAGATGGTGTTAAAATGGCTTTAAGATTATGGAATTTATGGGAAGAATGGGGAGGATTTATCATTAAACAATATCCCAAACCTTTTTACTAAACTAAATTTCCAAGCTATTACTATGATTTTATGTTCATCGTAGCTACAAAAATTGAATTCCTTTTTAGATGTTATTAAATTATATGTTTGGTTTTTGGACTGATATGGAAGAGCATCTAATGACAAACTAAGGCATGTTTATGCTCTTATATGGAGGAACTACTTTTTGATGCTATATATGAAAACTCAAATAGTTCATTTTGGAGAAACTATCGGATAGTGTGTGTGTATAGTGGTAGGAAGAAGAGAAATATAAAATCTCTCTACTTTGAAGTTCGATCACTAAATGTTGGGAAGCATCTATATAATTTTATTTTTACTAATAAAATTGTGATATTTTCACTTTTTCATGGAATAAAAATAGAGTAAATTAAAAGGTTACTTGTACCTATGTTTACTCATTAGTCTCCATAATATAAAATTAAGAAGAAATTGAAACCTATGGTTTTTTAGGGGTAGATTAAAGGGTTGTCCCCCTTTATATACTATGTGACAATGCTTTGTGAAAAATAAAACAATAATAAGAAAAGGGAGTAATACTAAGAAAGAGGAGTGCTACTGCTATGTCGAAGGATAAAAGAAGCATTTAGAGTAAAATGCAAGAGTCAAAGTAAAATAAAATATCCTTTTTAAAATTTCTTCCACAAAGCAGTGTACATCTTCAATTGGCACACTAACATATGGCTAACTAAACCCAAAACTTTAGTGCCAAGTTTCAAATTTGAACCAACATATAGGTTATAATACAGGCATACTAAGTTGGATAGCTTCAACTAATGCCCATTTCCATGTGCTACATTTCTTCTGCAAAATTATCCTATGTTGGTATGCCATTTGATTCTCTATATGGTGTATGATCCATCTTCCCAAAAACAAATTTGTTTATTTCCTTCTTCTCTTCACTTGTTTCCTATATTTGTGTAGAATGAAGTAGAGAAATATTTCATCCCTCATTAATATTTGTCTCCTCCTACATAATTATGTTCACACATTTTTTTAATTATTGGTGCACATTTAATAATAAAATATGCACATAGATAGCTTTGCGATGATAAAAATTAACGTTATACAACTATGAAAATAAGGTTGACTTATTTATGTCAATTTCCCTTAATCTTATTATGTATTGATGAATTCCATGTTTAAGTCAGCTTAACTTGGATCATCCATCTATTTTAGGAATAACTAGTTGAATTGTGGCTTTGCGAATTGAAAACAAGTGAACAATTAGAATTGAAGAAATTTCTCTATGAAAAAGACATGGGTCCTTATTGTACAAATTTGATTGAGTTTATAAAAAATTAAACATTCCCCTTACTCTATGGAAGTCATTTAGTAACTTTCATTTTGTCTACATAAATTGAAGAGGCCTATGATTTGTGTGGATGATCATCTCCTTCCCCAGGATATAATGTTTCCATTTTTGGTTGGCCTGTAAGATGGAATGCATCTCCTTATCATAGGTGGGGTATATCCAAACAAGTTCATAGAGTGTTTCACTATGATAATCCATCAGATGCCTTTTATTAATGAGTATTGTACCAATAGCATAGTCGTAGGCATCTATCTCGATCTCAAATGGTTGTTGCAGGTTTAGTAGGGTGTGGAACAAAGATAGTGTTTCAGATCATCAAACACCTTTTGTTATTATTCAAACCAAAAAAAAAATATTTTTTCTCCACCCTTGGTCACTTTAATTAAGGGCCAAGTTATATAAGAGAACCCTAGCATGAAACTTCAATAGAATATAGTAAGGCCCAAGATGTTGTGAAGCTCCTTTAGAGTTGTCAAGGCTGGCCAATCCTGAATGACTTGGATCTTAGGCCATCTATTGGACCTTGTCCTTTCTAAAAGAGAATTTCTCTAAGTTAGAACATAGTTTGTGTTACCACAGAGTGTGGGGGATTTGTTGAATATGTTGCAAGTGTTCTTCCCAACTCTTCTTGAATATGAGGATCTTATATAAATATACAACAACGAATAATTTGGTGAAATGCTGCAAGATATCATTTGTCCTCCTCTTGAAATTTGTTGGGGAATTTCTCAAACCAAAAGGCATGAATAAACATTCAAAAAGACCCCTCTTGGACATTAAAATAGTCTTCCACACATTAGTTGGTTCTATTGGGAACTAGTGGTAGTCGGACTTCAAATAAAGATTACTAAGATACTTGAACCCCTTGAGCTAGTCAAGAAGGTCATCAATACAGGGAATTAGGTATTGATTCTTGGTTGTGATTTTTTTTAGGGCCCGATAATCAATGGAGATTTGTCAAGTCCCATATTTCTTCTACACAAGTACAATTAGGCTTCCACAATGTGGGGAAATTGGTAGAAAATTCCCTTTTTGGAGTAGCTCTTGAATTTGTCACTTGTTTTCCTCATTCCCCATAGGAGATCGATGATAGATTGACCCATTGGGTAGAGGTTTTCCAAGGGTTAAGTTGATTAAAAACTTGACTTGATAGTGAAGAGGTACCCCTGTGGGGAAGGATAAGATGTCTCTATACTCTTCCATGATCTTATTCACTTTTCACTGTTGCTTGGACGATCCCTATGTGAAGGCCATGATATGGCCACAATATTCCCATTACTTTGAGAGTGAACCAAGAGGAAGAAAAAATTCCTAGTTCGGGAGATGGTCTTATTGCATTACTTAGAATAGATCAAATAAATGACAGTAGGTGGGGCTACCTATGGCATTTTGTATAGTTGTCTACCCAAAGTAATAATAACACTATGAGGTCTAGACTCATACATAGCATGTCACTTTCGCAAATGTGTTTGGCGTAATAGAACATCACAAACTTCAAGGGGAGAAACATCACACAAAATCTCATCCATGAAAGGTTTGATGTTGTAAAGCAAATGAAATTGTTGGCTGACGTGGAGATCTCACCCTAGGTGGAGCCACCTAATGGTGTATGGTTGTAGGTGTGGCATTGTCAACAGGCCTAACCGCTTAATGATATTTTTTGAGATGATGTTCTTTTGACTCCTGCTATTAACAATGAAACAAAGTGGAGCATCCTTTACCCAAATTTGTGAGTGGAAGAGGCATTCAAATTCTTCCAGATATTTAGGCTCACTTTGTTGGACCTTGGTGGTGGCAATGGTGGCATTGGGTTCAACATCAATGATTTTTTTCCCTTATCCAAATCTAGTTTAGATTTGTAACCTCTATCTGATTCTAAATATTTTAGCTCAGATACCTACAATTTCTTTACATTGCATTCGTTGGTGTTGTGAGTAGGACCCTTGAGGAACTCGTACCACTCCCTTGTGTCTTTCTTCATCTTTCTAATGCCATTCTTTGTTTGTCTTTGATGGGATGTCCTAGGGTGGTCCACCCTGGCTCTATCATGTTCTATGGCTTAGGATTGTCATTTCGCTGCTTATACTATGAAGGGTTCGTTGATCCAAAGTCTCACTTCTTTTCTTTAATTGTTTACTCAATTTTGATAGCATATAGGTATTCTACGTCAAGTGAGGAGATGTCTAGAAACTCCATTTTTGTCTGGATGTACCTATGCAGATAGCCATGATACTTGAGCACCATATTTCACTAATAGGTTTTTATACCCAACTTGGTGCTCAAGGTATGAAATATATTTGTGAAATATAGCATGGTTTAGATCCTTTCTTATTGTATTGTGGACCATATCATGTATTGGTCTTCATAACTTCTAATAGGGTAATATTGTCCCTTAACAACATCTCTAAAAGAGTACCAAGTGGGTGTGACTAAAAATAGTAGGGATTCCTCCATGGCCCTTTTATCATAGTAAGTTTTCCACCAATACTTGACATGGGGGGTGGCCTTAAAGAGTGCAAAGATAAAATTTTCTCTATCAGAAAAATTATGGATGGAAAAAAACCCTTCTAGTAGATTTAACCATTTTTCTAGAGTGTTTGTGTCTATCTAGCCTTCAAATAAAGGAATATCAAAATTAACTTGTTCCTCCAAAGTTGCCACTTGATGAAGATGTGTTGCCTATTGGAATTCATTGGAGGATATAGGAAAAATGATCCATCATCTTGTTTCTTTGTCACATAAGGGATTATTCGAGCAACAATTTAATAGGATCTCCTACTCCCTGGTATTTATTTTCTTCCACCATGGAAGGTCGTTGGGGTTGGCAAGGACGATATTGCAAGGGCTCAAGTAGTTGGAGTCCCAACTCTTTATACCCCAACCTCATTGGGGACATGGAGAAAGGGTAGACTTCTCTAATACTACTTATCTGAGTTTATGAAGAGAATTAAATGATAGTGCAGATTACTAACGAAAAACATAGAGATATATCAAAACTTGACTTTAGTTAAATTATATAAAATGTTGGAAAGTGTATACAAGTAGAATGAAAGAAAACTAGCTCAAATGGTGGTAGTTTATCTCTTAGAAGAGAAGTGACGACTGCCTGCCAACCCTAAGAGACAAAACACTAAAGAATTATGGGCCCCCGATGGGGTAAGTTGGAAGGTCAACTTCCAAGGGTCGTAACTTTGGCATTCGATCTCCATTTGGCATGCTTGATATCCCATTGGAAGGTCTATCTGAGGAGATCAAATTCCAACCATTGATATATTACGTGAATATTGTCGGCCTGTTTCCCCAAAAAATGTCGTTTAGGGTCTCAAAATAGCTCTGAAAGTTTAGGAGGTGAAAATTGTCAAAAATAGAAAACTGCCAAAATAGGAAAATTGTGTTTTGAGCCAGTGGAATAGGTGGGTGTCCACCAATATCCTAGATCATGGGTTCACCCACATAGGCATGACATCTCAACTCAATTATGGCATCAACGGATAAGTGTGGCCAAGTAATAGCATGATGATGTTAGCAGGGTGATGTGGTAGTACGGATGACTACCACATGCAAAGTATAGTTGGCATCTTTGAGTGTCCAATAGAACCAATTTCAAGTGACACATGGCACCTCTCATGAGGCACCATGTGGCATTATGGCATTGTGCTGAGATCAGCAAGCGGGTGACCAAGACCCCAAAGGATCTAGTTGCATGAAAAGAGGGGTTAGGCCCAAAATATTGTGGCGTACGGAAAACATCTTGGTCATGTGAGAGGTCATACGGTCATCCCAAGAGCAACAAAGGTATTCATCGATCAACTCCCATATGCCCCATGTCCACATAAATATGTATATATATGTGACCATGAATTTCATTTTGAGACATAATTCACTCATAAAAAACAATAAGTTATCGTTCTATGGTTTACGAAAGTTTGTTTTGTGGCTTATCCATATGACTGGATTGTGGCTCAATGGTTTGTAAAGGTTCGTGACTTTCACTTGTTCTAGGTTTGAGCCTATGCAAGGCTTCATTCTGTGTCTTATACATATGGTTTGATCGTTAGTTTGTGGTTGTAAGTTTGTGGAGGGATTTGTTTTGTGGCACACATATATGGGTTCGAAATAAAACTAGTTGTGAGGCATAGTTTGACATAATGTATTGCACAATTGGATTGATAGTTCGTTCTAGTCTATATGCAGGAGGTCATGGGTTCAATCCCTAGAGAGTTTGGCTTATTGATTTTTTTTAACAAGGTTATTGGGTTAAATTTTCAAACCATTAAGTTATTATGTCAAGCCCTTAAAGGGCCACTTTGTATAATGCACCTAGAAATTGTTATTTTGTCTACCATTTAATTTATTATATGGTTTTATATGGTTTTTGTAGTGATTTTGAAGCCAGATTGAATTCCAAAATAGGGGAAACAACAAAATTCAGTCATGATATTTATAGGTGTTATGAAGGGTCATGAAGATGCATTTTTGATGTTGTAGAGCTATATTTTATGTTTTAGGGCTTATGATCATGTTTTAGGGTTTATGAGTAGATGTTACTGTGTATGACCAAAACGGGACCCGTGAAAGGTAATAAGTACTAGATTATTGAATAGGGTGTTGTTATGAACATGTTATGAAAATTTGATGAATGGAGCATGACAACATTGGTTGTGATTATAACTTGATGAACAGGTTATGACAGGTTGATGAATAGGGTTGTGATGGTAGTGGTATGATCATTTTCTGAAGACTTACATTATTTGATATGCTTGTGGAACTAGTCTAAAATATTGTAAAAAGTGATCCCCAATAGGTTGAAGAAGAAGGTGTTTTCATCCACTAAGGTTGGAGCCTAAATTAGATTGAATCCTACTGCAATTTAATGTTTGAATATATCTAAGGTAGGTGCCTCAATCAAGTTGTAGCATATTTCAAGTCAGTGCTAACACATTTTAGGGGTTGGTTCCTTCGGCAGATTGTTTCCTACAAATTTAGTTTTGGGGGTGGGTGGCTCCAACAGGTTGCTTCCTGCAAATCTATGTACTCAAATTAAAGTAGACAAAAAAATATCGAGTTAATGATGAAAAGGGTTTGAAATTTTAAATCTGTCATGAATAATCCCCCCCCCCCCCCCACCCACCACCACTCTTAGTGTAATATTTAGTCTAACAATTAGTATCAAAAATTTAATCACTAGAAGATTGATCGAAGGGAATATGGCCCCTATCATATCATCAAGAAATTCTCCTCAATTTAATGGAACTAACTATACCTTCCGAAAGAAAGAATGGATTCTTACCTCAAATACTTGGGATTTGATGCTTAGGTAGTTGTGGAGAATGATTATCAAGTTCCTGCTACTCCACCCATTAATAAAACTGGTAAGGCTCTTTATAAATCCAATGCAATAGATAAACATGCCATCTTGATTGGTTCATCAGATATCAAATTTTTCAAACTAATGCATTTCAAGGCATCCCATGAACTATGGAACAAGCTCAAAAACGGGTATGAAGGGGACAAAAAGGTGAAGGAATCCAAGCTATAGTCTTACAAGGCTCGATTTGAAAATGGAAGTGAATGAAAATATTGCTTCTTATTTTCCTCGAGTAGACAAAGTTGTCAACTCTATCATATATCTTGGTGAAGAATTCACAGATGTTATAATCATTCGAAAAATGTTGAGATCACTTCCTTCAAGATTTAATCCCAAGGTATTCACCCTTGTATAGCTACCAAATCATATGAACAAGTTCACCATGGATATGCTTCATGTAATTCTCATAACATATGAACTAAGGACATAGAAGGACAATTGAGGAATCAAAGACAACATTTTAATCATCTAGGGAAGGAATAAAGCATGGGAATCAAGAAAACTCCAGTCATGAATTTAATCAAGAGGAAGCCAAGTTCGTAAAAAAGCTAAAGAAGGGAACTGGAGAGTTTAAAGGTAAGATTCATTTTAAGTGTTTTGAATGTGGAAGAATAAGAGACTATGCTTCTAAATTTCCTTGTGCAAAAATGAATGATAGTGATAATCAAGTGATATTCAAGTCCAAGGATCATAAGAAAATATGAAATCCCAAAATAGAAAATATTCTACTCAAAGGAAGAAAATTATTGTGAGAGCATTAAAAGTGTGATTTATGATGAATGAAGTCAGATATTGTTCTTAGCTAAATTAGAAGAAATTGAATCATAAGTAGATTATGAAGGAGGAATCATAAGTGAATTAAAAGAAATAAAATCTCATAGAAATATGGTGGCCCAGCTAGAACAAAAATTGCAATACAGAGATCAAGATGCAGATTCCATTGTCTCTATCAAATTTTAACTAGAAGAATCCAAAAGGATAAAGGATTTTATGTCGTAATAGATAACTAAAAGGAATAAATTTTTGAAAAATTGGAAGAACAATTTGTGCTCTTGAAAGGAGAATTAGAATAGCTCCGTGGAGATTTAAATATTCTCAAAAGGTCTGAACCATTGGACCACATCCTCATCATACTCTTCTAATCAAAATGGGTCTTGATTCTCAAGAAGATTTCGAGACACCAAAAAATGTAGGTCTCTCAAGGACATAAAATAAAGATCAACCTAAAAATCATTTCCACACATTCATTAGATCTGGCAACAACTCAATTGGAGATTACAAGAAAGTGATGAATCAACCTAAGCATGTTCATTTCAACATCTCACATGACTCTTCGAAAGGCACCAAGAATTAGAAAGAACCATCTAGCTCAAGTAAACAAAATCAGGATGAAAGCATAAGGTCCTCCATGATAGAAAAGATTCTCAAGGGATCCACAAACAATAACGAAATAGATGTCAAATATAAGGAAAAATATGAATCTCTTCCAAGGAACAACTTCAAAAGAATATATATATATCATAATATATAATCAATTAATAAAATTGATA
>APFE030370517.1:58560-103885 GCA_000404065.3 Pinus taeda
TATTAAATTAAAGAAAATAAGAGTAATTATATAAATGGTCGGCTTATACTCAGCGACCCTCATTAAACCCTATTTATCTCTCGCTTTTCTCCTTTCTGTAATTCAGTCTTGATGATGAGTCTTGGTATAGGCTCGAAACGTCGACAAAAACAATGAAGAACACTGTGGATTTTCCGAATTCAATTTCTCAAAAACCACTCCACAGAAACGTACAAACTAAAACTTCAAAAGATATGCCTCATCAAGACAACTTCATGCTTCCAAGTATCAAAATATGTTTTTTGTTCATTGTTTCTCATGCTTGATGTATAGAAATAAAACAAGGAATTACAAATCCTAGGCCATAAATTATTATGCTAGGTATAGAGGATTATATCAAACCCCCACGAACATATATAAGGGAAATAAAATTAGAAATAGTCTGTATGGGAAATTCACAGCCATATTTAAATCCAATAAAAAATGTTTCAAGTGTGATAATGAAGGACATATAGCACGTGACTATGGGGTCAACTTGAGATGGTACAAGGAAGAAGGACTCTCTAATAAGTCAAAAATGAACACAAAACAATGGAAAATTAAATGGTAATAATTGAGGTTAGACCTGACATCTCATATCTAATCTAGTGGCGAAGGCTTCTTCAAGAATATAATTGTTTGAAATAAAACTTGAAGTAGTAAGATTATGCAGGAAGGATGATCATTCACACGGAAGCAATCAGTGATAAAAGATATCAAGGACATCAAGTAAATCATGTTGCAAATATGAAAAGGGACTATGACCGTATGACATGTAGCATCGATAAAAAAGAGTAGTTGAGAAATATAAGGAAGTCGAGCAGTTCATATTGAGCCTCATATTATAGGATTTGCATGTTAGATATAATAGGAAGGAATGGATCACATATTTCAACTAGAGTCAATGAGACATCCTGATGCACGCATTGGGACAAACAACAATGGACAGCGCAGCCTCTACCAGCAAGGGAGCAAGCACACCTCCCAAATCACTTTCCACTGTGCTCAACACACTTCGGATGGAAGAAGTGAACTCATTTTGCCCTCCATTACTGCTATCATTTGAAATTTTTAACTGCAATGTTCACAATTGCTTGGTTGATTATGGCGTGCCAACCGACGTCATGCTACTCTCCATTGTGAAAAGGATCAACACACAATGGAGCGAGACATATGCACGAATCATCCAACTTGATCGAACATTGGTACCAGCCATTGGTGAACTATGAGATGTGATCATCTGATTATCCTCTGATGGTCGAGTCCACCAATGCAACAACATAGTTGTTGTGGACATCCCGGAAGCATATGGTCTACTACTCAGCAGAGACTAGCCCAGCAAGCTGGATGGATATTTTGCGACAGACTGATTGCACATGTGGCTTCCTTACAAGGGAAAATGCGACCAAATCTGGGTAGTGTCCGAGAGGTATATTAAGCACAATTTCACTCCCCTTAATGGTGATAATGAACCATTGGCCTTCGTAGAAATCATGTTTAGCAACTGCCTCCTAAACACAACGTTGGGGTGTTATCCTGCACGGCCAACTCCAACCCCACTCGACACGCAGTTGAGGCTCCTTCCTTTCCCAACTAATGGTAATGAAACATGTACAGTGCATTCTACCAATAGTAGCAGTAACAGTAGCAACAGTAGTAGTAGAAATACTAGCATGCCAAACGGTCTGCATACAGATAAGCTGTGGGCCATGGATTTTGACGAATAAAAGACACATGATGGCTCAAGGGCTGGGTGTATCTCAGTCGCCCAAAATAACACAAAATGCATGATTTCAAGTTGCTTGAAGTTTGATTGCATAAACAATGTTGCTGAGTATGAAGCACTCATGTTGAGCTTATAAAGGATCATCAGCCTCAACGCGGTCGCACTCAAAGTGATACTGCACCCCACAAATAGTGTTGATGCTTTAAAGGACATAACAATTTATGAAGGTAAGCATGAGAAACTCCTGGAAACTGCGACTGAGGGAAAGAAAGGCAACCCCACCACCAAGGGTGTGATTTCCCTCAACAAGCTCAATGATTCATAGAATTTTTGTCAAGGGCCAAGAAACAACAAAACTCGCAGGTCCACCACTACGAACAAATAGAGCAACCTGGGAACCAATCACAATCCGAAGGTAGTCAGTCTCGGTAAAAACGACACACCGCAGTAGTGGCAAGTCTTTGACCGCTTGATCAAATAGTGCTGGGATGTATCTACATGGACAAATGATGACCTAAGTACACACTATACGCGATAAATCCAACACACGATTCCAGGTAAACGAGGAATCAAGCCATTGTAGAAAACGTCAGGTAAAACACATATGTCATTTGAACTCCTTATATAGAAAAAAATTGACTAAGAATTTAGACGATTAGATTACTTGCAAAGTTCATCATCATACTTGTGTTTCTAATTTAAAGTCTGCATATAAGAAATCTAGGGAAATCCGCTTATGCATTGATTTCAGGAACTTGAACTGCTCCTGGAATAAAAAAACTACCCAGTGCCATTATCTGAGCCTGTGTTGCACATAGTATCTGAAGCAGTGGTGTCATCTTCACTTGAAGGTCCTTTGGAATACCACCAGGTTTCGGTAGCAGAGCCCGGTGGCCTTACACTAGTCCATGAGAAACTTGGCACACACACATGCCATTTGCAATCACTTGACAGGAGGGTTGAAAACCTTCCTGTCAACCACCAAGATCTCAAGCATTACTTCCAGTAGGTCGGGCCACACCCCATGCCATGTACATAGTCTGCTTGTTGCTTGTTGTTTTCATCTTATTTGCTTTGCTTACTATCTTTGTTTTCACTTTGCTTGTTTTGCTTGCTATTTTTGCTTATGCTCATTTTGTTTGCTTGATATATTACTATTTTTGTTTTCGGAAATAAGTGTTTCCAACTACTACGTTTTTGCTTTTGAATAGAGTATGTGGCTAAAATATGAAGAGACTTGTGACACTGCAACACTTGGCCAATCTTGTGTTCGTCTTCTCTGTGCTTAGTTACAACCTTTGGCCGATGAAGTCCTGACGGAAAATACGAGCCATCTTCAAGGGAATTTTTGGTCCAACCACGAGCCTATGTCCACACTGGGAAGCCTCACACCTACACTCAACCTTGTGCTCTGTGTGTTCAATCTCATCCAACTAGTAGAAACAGAGAAGGGGGAAATCTAAATGAGCAAACCTATGTCAGAGGTCTTACATGCTTATCTAAAGGAACAACCTCTTCTTCTCTCAATAAGTTAGGATCCCTTTTCCACCCCAAAAATAAATAAGTTCCTATGCACATTCCTCTTGAAAAATACAAAAGCGAAAGAAGAGAAAGGTTTCCCTCGCAGAGAGGTGAAGCATGCAACTCCACCGGGGTACTGACTAGACTCACTGGCAATGGAGCATTGTGCGTGTTCCTGCGTGACTCTGTCGGGGTACTATCCAGGCCTACTGGAAGTGGAGCAACACCAGAGATGAAAACTTATACTCTGAAAATCTTCAACTCGTAAGCTAAACTACCCTTCCCAGATTCGAAACATTGTAATCAAGTTGAACTTTTGATTGTGTTTGACTAAGTTGGCAAAAGGTGAACCATGTATGTCCATGGGTTAAGTGGGGAAGCCGAAGTAACCCGCACAATGATTCAATACACCCCAAAATACCAAGGCCTTATGCTATCAATGAACCAAAATAGAGACGCTGGAGTTCTACCAATGTGTCGCCAAGTGTTGTAGTGGCTACAACCACCCTCCAAAATTTTGGTCTGCACCCAAATTCGAAGCCTCCCTTGAGAGTTTCACTTGATGTTTGAATACACTCTTGTTCACTATATGATCTCGTGTGAGCCTTCATACCCACCTTTCTTGTTCATTCCACCCAAGCTTTTGCATGTTGATGTCAGTTTCTTGATTGCGACCATGTTCTGGTCATGCTCAAGGTCTCCACTTCGTGTGTACATATTATGTTCACTATGAAAACATCTGTCGCACTCGCACACAGAATCGCATTCACTGTCACGCAAATGTTGTCATGTTTGATCAACGATCAATCACGAGTGTTGCGCTAGTTGCTTGCACCGTTGGTCAGTCATGTTGAACATGTGTGTCTGGTTGGTTTGAGTCGTCTCATCATCAAGTCATGAGGGTGTGCGTTTGTAAGATCACATTTGCATCTTTCACTCATTCACACACTTAGTCATTTTGCTGAAGTTGTGATAACTAGACTCCCCTCTAATAGCCAACCATCACCTCGCCATCGACTCGATTGACTGTCACCCAAAACAGTGCATAAGCACCAAGCAAGTCTTTTCAAGCTACATTGCTCACAAGCAATTCATTCAACCTTCATGCTGGCCACCTGGAGAGTCGGACCCAGCAGCCACTCCTGGACTGAGTAACCTCAAAAATCACGTAGAGGCTGATGACCTTGCCCATTCTGATGACTGGAAAAATTGTACAAACAGGTTGGACAAACACCCAGTGCCCATCCCTGTCTCCCTCAAAAAATTGCACATTTTTCCAATTAGTCCTCCCGACATTCGACCGGCTACTCATCCAGATAATTGCGTAGTTTTCATCAGCAGGCCTTCTACTGCCCAACAGTCAGCTCATCTCAAAAATTACGTAGAGATGATTAGTAGGCTGGCCTCCCAGCCTCAATACAGTTTCCCTCGCCAACAGCAGACTGCCAGTTCCCTCCAGGAATTGCACAGTTTCTCCTGACAAGCTCCCAGAAGATCACTGCCTATTCCCCTTGGGAATTGTGCAGTTTCTGCTACAAGTGACCCGGTAGATAGCTACCAGTTCTGTCTAGGAATTTTGTAGTTTTGGCTGCCACGCTCCCGACCAGTTCCTCCAAAAAACTGCACAATTTCTACTTGTTGATCCCCCATGCAGCCTGACCTATTCCTCCATAAAATTGCACAAATTTTGCTATCAAGCCCTTGTTACCTGCTCATTCTAGAAAATGTGTAGATTCTTTCTTCCTTGCATTCCTGCAGCCTGGACTGTCCCTCCCAAAATTTGCATAGTTTTTCCTTTCAGCCGAGCCAGACCTGTGAATAGTCACAGTCAACTCAAATTTCCCATCTTCATCACCTAGTGACTCTTTTGCAATTTTCATCAGCAGTGCCCGAAGCCATCATCTCACCCCCCAACCTTCCTTCCTCTCATGGTCACTTGCATCCGAAATGATCATGTGTCATGGTAGACTAGGAGTTTTTTGGATTTGATGTCGTTTCATCATGAGTGACTGCAAGTACAGGTACACCAACAAACATGGTGCGATGAAGAATTGGATGAACGAAGGGAGCACATGTAGAAGGACAGGTTCACGAATGGATGAACGAATGATGCATGCGAAGAGATGTGCTCGCAAACGTATGATCATGCAAAGATGTGTTCGTGGATGGACAAATGAGCAAACATGCAAGATGTGCTCATGGACGGATGAATGAACAAACATGTACCTTTCGCGAACAGATGAGCCTGTCAAGCCTTCCAACATGCAAGCAAGGAGAAACATGCCAAAGCGACATAAAGTGAACCAACAACCATCGAAGACTCCATGCACTTTGCCATGCAAAGGTGAAGCTGTGACACACCATGAAGACATCCATCACCCAACAACATTGCAGCTCGACATGCACTCCAGCAGCAGAACGAATGTACCATCATTGTCATGTCGAGTCATGTCATGAGTCATGTTGTCCACATCTCCATTGTGGGCCATGTTGTCAAATCAATGTAATATAATGTGGAAGTCTAAGAGACCCACTTGTTGAACAAAGAGTCATGTAAATTCGAAAAGTCATGGAAGTCAAAAAGTCATGAGGGTATTCGAACAGCCACAAGAGTCAACTTTACCCTTGGCTATAAATACACCATCATTTGTACATGTGAAGGAATTTTCACCTCAGCTCCTCCCACATAGCCAAGAGAGTCTGTTATCTTTTCTTTGAGGAGTAAGCAATGGCTCCAATGCCCCTCACACAGGGTTAGTAATGTATGGTGTAACAATGTGTCTTGGAAATTTCGCTTAATTCAAAAGCCTGCTAACAAGCCAACACTTTTTCACACATGTATTGTATCTATTGTAAGATAGATCTTTAACACTTGTAATGCATGTGTGTGAACCTATGTTTAACACTTGAACTAATTCACTTGTTTTAATACACATATGTCAATGAAAATGTGTTGTATATGTTGTTAACGTTGTCTCGCCTGTGTAGACTACTCTCCCATACATTAAACATACCTTTCACATAAAACTTGCTATAACAACCGTTGAACTCATGCAGACTAATCCATTGAGTGTTATGTGTGTTATCTTCCCTTCTGTATTGTGATTGCTGCATCCATGTGTATTGTTCTGTTAGAAGATGTGCATGTCCTATTGTGTTATGTGTTCTTAGTAGAGTTGGGACATCCCAACCGACTTGGGGCTCACTCTAACCCTCTCTCCCTCTACAATTAAAGAACCATTGACATAAGTAACACTTACACTCACCAGGCATGCAAACCTCACTTCTCGAAGACAAAGCAGACCACTCTCTTGTGATAACAAACCAAACCAGGCCATCATACCAGATGGGACTCCGACACCAAACGGTGTGAGGTCTAGTTGGTACTTCATACCTGGGTGATCCCCTGAATGTTGGCAGGTCCACTATCATCAAAATTTTTGGCACTAGAAGGAGGGAAACCAGTTGTATATGGTTGAACATGCTCTCACACTCATTCATCAACGATCTGGTCAAGGTAGTAACTCGCACTCCCTCTCTCCTACACGTGGCTCTGTAATTGTTTACTCCTCGCCGCCAAGGATTGAGCACGAGATTCTGTATCATCAACTTCGCCCCCTCTATCCCATCACTCGCCAGTTCGCAAAAGCAGTCGGATTGATCGTAGGCATACATCATCTTCCATATGCATCAAGGAAGCCAAAAGCCACTCTTACAGGGGTTGTTGTATCATCAATGGAAGAAGCAGTCCTTGCCACACTAGAAGATCTGATATAAGCTATTGAAGATGAAGAGGAACCTCTGATCTTTCGGTAAGGAAAATAAGACTCTCTTGTGATCTTAAGATAAAACTCCATTACGGGAGGTGGAGGCAGAGACGAACCAACAGAGTCAGAGCCGGAGTTGTCTAATTTTAAATGAGAGGAGGAGGATGAAGAAGAAGAAGAGATGGTTGACCCAAATATCAAATAGATGACTCAGGGACCATTGGCTCTTCCGGCTGTTTTTCACAAGATGTCAAAGTGGGTGGAGAGAATGTACATCAAGTTCAACCTTGACAGCACAGTGGAGGTAGAATATCATTTGGATAACTTCTACCTGTAGCTATAGACCCCTGAGGTATGGCATCACGACGTAGCTTGTACATTGTTCCCATGTACTTTGGACGGTCTCACAGCTGCATGGTATCACAACCTTCCACGAACCTCCATACAAAACTGGGTTGCATTGAAACACATGTTCCTTCAAAGTTTTGTTGATGAAAAGACCCCGGCTACGTTACTGAAAGAATTGGGAAGCTGAAGATGGAGGGGAAAGAAAAGGTAAAATACTTCAACCAAAGGTTTACGCACATAGTCAACAAATTTGCAGCGGACACCAAACCTCATGACTCCATCACTGTTGATTAGTACACGTCCGCACTGCCGACCAGCATTATGCAGTTCATCAAGCGACTTGCGAAACCAACACTTTTGGAAAACTGCGAAGAGGCTATTATTGTAGAGAAATACCTGCTCGCGATTGGAGTTATCAAGGATGATGAACTAACAAAAGACTCCAAATATGTGAGTAGGAAGTTCCAACCGGTGGTGAGAAGGGGTAGAGACAAGGAAGAAAATGATATTAAAACCCTAACTCGCCTCGTAAGGAACTTGATGACAGAAGTGTCTGAGCTTAAACAATGGAAAACAGGCACATCTACAAGTAGCCATCTGCCTAGGCAGAGACAGGGAAGCAGTTCATCGGGTAGCAATTGGTTTGCTCAAAAAACTATGCAAGAGCAACCGAATGACAGAGATAATGATGAAGGTATTGCACCTGATGAAGCCTCAATCTCTGGGTGTATGGTGAATGTATATCAATTCTCGCAAGTGATGTCGAAGATGAACATCGAGAAGCAGCCCCAAAATAAAAATGACTGTTACAAACTTAGGAGTAAAGGGGCTCCCCCTACACTTGGGGAAATGTAAGAAAAGATAAGACTGCTAATGAGGAAGGCTAACCCACTGGCCTCCCCAAAGAAGAAAACACAAAACAAGCCTGGGAAGACAGCAATGGACAAGAGTACATCCATGAGTAGCAAGCTACAAAACACTCTGTTAGACAACATGAATATTCGTTCTACCCTGAACACCTCGGTGAGTCTACCACCTCTGGAATGAAACATTGCACATGACATGAAGAAAACTTGGGAAAATATTAGTTTGTTTGAGTTATCTAAGATCCATAGTCAGCGAGACATCCTGATGCGTGCATTGGGACAGACAACAATAAACAACGCAGCCTTTACCAGCAAGTAAGCAAGCACACCTCCCAGATCACTTTCCACTATGCTCAACACACTTTGGATGGAAGAAGCAAACTCAAGTTGCCCTCAATTCCTGCTATCATTTGAAAATTTTAACTGAAATGTTCACAACTGCTTGGTTGATTCTGGCATGGCAGCCAATGTAGTGCCACTCTCTATTGTGAAAAGGATCAACACACAATGGAGCGAGACATCTGCACAAATCGTCCAACTTTGATTGAACATCGGTACCAGCCTTTGGTGAACTACGAGACGTGATCATCTAACTATCTCATGATGGTTGAGTCCACCAATGCATCAACATAGTTGTTGTGGACATCCTTGAAGCATATGGTCTACTACTCAACAGAGACTGGTCTAGCAAGCTGGATGGATATTTTGCTACAAACTAATTGCACATGTGGCTTCTGTACAAGGGAAAATGCAACCAAATCTGGGTAGTGTCCAAGAGGTATATCAAGCACAATTTCACTCCCCTTAATGGCAAGAATAAACCATTGACGTTCGTAGAAATCATGTTTAGCAACTACCTCCTGGAAACAACGTTCAGGTGTTATCCTGCATGACCAGCTCCAACCCCACCAGACACACAGTTGGGACTCCTTCCTTGCCCAACTGATGGTAGCAGTAGCAATAGCAATAGTAGAAGCATCACTACTATCATGCCAAAATTTCTTTGTACATACAAGTCGTGGGCCATGAATTTTGACGAATCAAATACACATGATGGCTCAAGGACTGGGTGTATCTCAATCACCCAAAATAACATAAAATGCATGATTTCAAACTGCTTGAAGTTTGAGTGCACAAACAACGTTGCTGAGTATGAAGCACTCATGTTGAGGTTATAAAGGACCATCAACCTCAACGCAGTCGCACTCAAAGTGATACTTCACCTAACGAATAATGTTGATGCTTTAAGGACATAAAAATTGATGAGGGTAAGCACGAGCAGGCCCTCGAAACTGCAGCGGAGGGCAAGAAAGATAACCCCACCCCCAAGGGTGTGATTTCCCTCAACAAGCTCAATGACTCACAGAACTTTTGTCAAGGGCCAAGAAATAGTAGAACCCACAGGTCAACCACTATGAATGAATAGAGAAACCTGGGAACCAATCACGATCCGAAGATAGCCAGTCTTGGTACAAATGACACACCGCAGCATCGACAAGTCTTTGACCGCTTGATCAAACAATACTAGGACGTATCTACATGGATAGATGATAACCTGAGTACACACTATACTTGAGAAATCCAACATGGGGTTCTAGGTAAAGGAGGAGTCAAGTCGTTGCAGCAAATTTTAGGTAAAACACATATGTCGTTTAAACTCCTTATATAGAAAAAATTGACTAAGATTTTAGATGATTGAATTATTTGCAAATTTCGTCATCATACTTGTGATTCTAATTTAAATAACGCATATAAGAAATCCAAGGAAATCCTCTTATGCATTTATTTCAGGAACTTGAACCACTCCCGGAATAAAAACAATTACCCCGTGCCACCATATGAGCCTATGTTGAACACAGTATCTAAAGAAGTGGTGTCATCTTCACTTGAAGGTATTTTGGAATACCACCAGGTTCTGGTAGCAGAGCTTGGTGGACTTACATTGGTCCATGAGAAACTTGGCGCACACACATGCCATCTACAATCACTTGACAGGAGGGTTGAAAACCTTTCTTTCAATGGCCAAGATCTCAAGCATTACTTCCAGTAGGTCAAGCCACGCCCTGTGCCATGTACATAGTCTGCTTGTTGCTTGTTGTTTTCATCTATGTTGCTTTGCTTACTATCTTTATTTTCACTTTGTTTGTTCTTCTTTCTATTTTTGTTTACGATCATTTTATTGGATTGATATATTACTATTTTTGTTTCCGTAAATAAGTGTTTCCAACTACTACGTTTTAGATTTTGAATAGCGTATGTGGCTGAAATATGAAGAGACTTGTGACGCTACATCATTTGGCCAATCTTGTGTCTGTCTTCTTTGTGCTTGGTTACGACCTTTGGCCAATGAAGTCCTGATGGAAAATAAGATCCATCTACAAGGGAAGTTTTGTTCCAACCATGAGCCTATTTCCACACTAGGAAGCCTCATGCCTACACTCAACCTTTTGCTCTGTGTGTTCAAGCTCATCCAACTAGTAGAAAAGGAGAAGGGGAAAACCTAAATGAGCAAACCTATGTCAGAGGTCTTACATGCTTCTCTAAAGGAACAACCTCTTCTTCTCTCAATAAGTCGGGATCCCTCTTCTTCCCCAAAAATAAATTAGTGCCTATGCACATTCCTCTTGAAAAATGCAAAGGCAAAAGAAGAGAAAGGCTTCACGCACAGAGAGGTGAAGCGTGCAACTCCATCGAGGTATTAACCAGGCTCACTGACAATGGAGCAATGTGTATGTTCCTACGTGACTCTGTCGGGGTACTATCCAGGCCTGCTGGTAGCGAAGCAACACCAGAGATGAAAACTTATACTCTGAAAATATTCAACTCGCGAGCTAAACTACCCTTTCCAGATTCAAAACATTGTGATCAAGCTGAACTTTTGATTATGTTTGACTGAGTTGGAAAAAGGTGAACCATGTATGTCCATGGGGCAAGTGGGGAAGATGAAGTAACCCACACAATGATTCAATACTTCCCAAAAGACCAAGGCCCTGTGCTATCAATGAACCAAAATAGAGAAGCTGGAGTTCTACCAGTGTGTCACCAAGTGTTGTAGCGACTACAACCACCCTCCAAAATTTTGGCCTGCACCCAAATTCGAAGCCTTCCTTGAGAGTTTCACTTGATGGTTTCATACACTCTGGTTCACTCCGTGAGCTCGTGTGAGCCTTCACACCCACCTTTCTTTTTCATTCCACCCAAGCTTCTACATGTTGATGTCAATGTCTTGCTTGTGAGCATGTTCTGGTCATGCTCAAGGTCTTCACTTCGTGTATACATGTTATGTTCGCTATGAAAAAATCTGTCGCACTCGCACATGGAGTCACATTCACTGTCACGCAAGCATCGTCATGATCGATCAATGATTAATCAAAAGTGTCGCACTTGTCCCTTTCACCGTCGGTCAGTCATGTTGAACATGTGTGTCTGGTTGGTTTGAGTCATCTCGTCGTCAAGCCATGAGGGTGTGTGTTTGTAAGATCACATTTGCTTCTTTCACCCGTTCACACACTTAGTCATTTTGCTGAATTTCTGATGACCAGACTCCCCTCTGATAGCCAAACCATCACCCCGCCATCGAATCGATCGACTGCCACCTAGAATAGTGCAGAAGCACCAAGCAAGTATTTTCAAGTTGCACTGCTCACAAGCAATTCACTCAACCTTCATTTTGGCCACTCGGAGAGTCGGACCCAGTAGACACCCCTGGACTGACTCCAATAAAAAATTGTGCAAAGGATCCTAACCTTGCCCGTTATGCTGACTGAAGAAATTACGCAGACATTCTGGACGTACACACATTGCCTGTCCCTGTCTCCCTCAGAAAATTGTGCAGTTTTTCCAGTCATTCCTCCCAACAATCGGTCGGCTGCTCATCCAGAAAATTGTGCAGTTTTCATGAGTAGGCCTTCTAATACTCAGCAGTCTTCTCAACTCAGAAATTGTGCAGAGATGATCAACAAGCCGACCTCCCAGCCTCATTATAGTTTCCCTCGTCAACAACAAATTGCTAGTTCCCTCCATGAATTGCGCAGTTTCTACTACCAAGCTCTTAGCAAATGACTACCTATTCCCCTTGGGAATTGCATAGTTTCGGTTACCAGTGACCTAGCATCCAACTTCTAGTTCCCTCCAGGAATTGTGTATTTTTTGCTGCTAGGCTCCTGACCAGTTCCTCCAAAAAACTACGCAATTTCTGCCTGTTGATCCTCCATGTAACCCGGTGTGTTCCTCTAGAAAATTGCACAATTTTTGCTATGAATCCCTTGCTACACGCTTATTCCAAAAAATGTGCAGATTCTTTCTTCCATGCCTTTCTACAGCATGGACTGTCCCTCCCAAAATTTGTGCAGTTTTTCCTTACAGTTGAGTCAGACCTCACGCACAATCATTGTCAACTCAGATTGCCCATGTTCATCACTCAGTGACTCTGGCACAATTTTCATCAGTATTGCCCGGAGCCATCATCCCAACTCCTAACCTTTCTGCATCTCCTGGTCACCTGCATCCTAAATGATCACGTGTCATGGTAGACTAGGAGGTTTTTGGATTTGATGTTTTTGTCTCATCATGAGTGACTGTAGGTACAGGTACACCAACAAACATGGCGTGACAATGAATTGGATGAATGAAGGGATCACATGCAGAAGGACAGCTTCACCAACGGATGAATGAATGATGCATGCGAAGATATGTTCTCGTGAATGTATGATCATGCAAATATGTGTTAGCAGACAGAAGAACGAGCAAACATGCAAGATGTGCTCACGGATGGATGAATGGGAAAATATGCACCTTTCACGAACATATGAGCCTGTCAAGCCTTCCAACATGCAAGAAAGGAGCAACGTGCCAAAGCGACATCAAGCGAACCAATGACCATTGAAGACTCTGTGGACTTTGTCATGTAGAGGTGGGGTTGTGACACACCATTAAGACATCCATCACCCAACAACACTGCAACTCGACATGCACTCCAGTAGCAGCATGAATGTACTAGCATTGTCATGTCAAGTCATGTCATGAGTCATGTTGTCCACATCTCCACTATGGGCCATGTTGTCAACTCAATGTAATGTAATGTGGAAGTCCAAGAGACCCACTTGTTGAACAAAGAGTCATGTAAAGTTGAAAATTCATGGAAGTCAAATAGTCATGAGGGTAGTCGAATAGCCACAAGGGTCAGTTTCACCCTTGGCTATAAATACCCCCTAATTCGTACATGCAAATGAATTTTCACCTCAACTCCTCCCACATAGCCAAGAGAGTCTGTTATATTTTCTTTGAGGAGTAAGCAGTGGCTCCAATGGCCCTCACACGAGGTTAGTGATGTATGGTGTAATGATGTGTCTTAGAACTTTCTCTTAATTCAGAGGCCTGCTAACAGGCCAACACATTTTCACACATGTATTGTATCTATTTGTAAGACTGATCTTTAACACTTGTAATGCATGTTGCTTGAACCTGTGTTTAGCACTTGAACTAATTCACTTGTTGTAATACACATATGTCAATGAAAATGTGTTGTATATGTTGTTAACGTTGTCTTGCCCATGTAGACTACTCTCTCAGACATCAGACAGACCTTTCACATAAAACTTGCTATAAGAACCGTTGCACTCGTGCGAACTAATCCACTGAGTGTTATATGTGTTATCTTCCCTTGTGTGTTGTGACTACCACATGCGTTTGGACTGTTCCGCCAAAAGTTGTGCATGTCCTGTTGTGTTGTGTGTTCCTAGTAGAGTTGGGACTTCTCCCAACCAACTTGGGGCTCACTCTCACTCTCTCTCCCTCTACTTTGCAAGAACCATTCACACAAGTAACACCTACACTCACCAGGCACCTGAACCTCACTTCTCGAAGACAAAGAAGACCACTCTCCTGTGCTGACAAGAAAGAGTTGAGGCAAATCCTTAAGATAATGGCAACTAGGCCATCATACCGAATGGGACTCCCACACCAAATGGTGTGAGGTCTATTTGGGACTTCATACCAGGGTGATCCCATGAATGTTGGCGATTCCAGCAATGTGAACAGTTTGTTAAGTAACAACTCAAGGTATGATTGATTTGATTTAACTTGTTGTAGAACAAGGTATGAATATTCTTCATTTTGAAATTTTCTTCATATTACTAACTCTCTCATGTCAAGGGTTTTGAATCATAAGTATTCTTGTTAGGGTGATTAATCGTTAGAATGAATCTACCCTTATTATTCTATCTCTTGTCATTTTCTTTTGATAAAACCCTAACCTTGGGGCTAACTATAAAACCATAGTCTTTCAATCCTTAGGGTATGCAAAATGATGAAACCATAATCTTCTTAAGGTTTATTGATAAAGTTTATATCTCTTATCGAAATCCTACTCTCTTAATGTTTAGGGTTTCGTAATGTTATGGTAAAACCCTAGCCTTTTAGATTTTTTTGTTGATGTCTAGAAACCCTAGTTTTCTCAGGGTTTGGTAAATTAGAGTTTGTAACAAAACCCTTGTAATAGTAAATATAAAACCCTAGAAATGGATCTTTGGGTGCATGTGCATTCATATATTTGGAACCCTAGCCTAGTCAAAATTTGTTGTATATCTAATTTTTGAGTTTGTTGTTTGTATCTAAGGTTTATGATAAAACCCTAATATGATACTGATACAAATTTTTAGGAAGTAATAATGGAACCCTAGAGATGAAATGCTGGTATGCTAACTTGATTGTTGATATTCATGATTTAGTTTTTGAAATCTAGGGTTTGCAACAAAACCCTAGTACAGATTGATATTCTAAGATATGATAATGAAACCATATAAGTATAATGTTTTCGATTATTGATATGATTTAGTTTTAATGATGAAATATAGGGTTTGTGACAAAACCATAGTAATTGTTGTTGCAAGAAGTCTAATGGATGAAACTCTTGATTGACTGTAAAACCTAACTAGGTTTGGGTTTCAAATGTCTAAAATTTGATTTATTATGCTCCTATTATAATTACATGCTAACTCTATATTGATAAAGTTTACTTCATGTTATTATTCATATATATTTGTGTTTGATTGTACTTGTTGTGGAAATTTTATAGGTACATAGTCTTTAAGATGATGAAAATTCTTACCTCATATTTGATGATAATTTGATGATGATGTTGAGAATTATGGAAAGAGGGAGTTGTGAGAACCTCAATGAAATTAAATATGAACTTGTTACCATGTGAAGGAATGGTAAAGTTCTGGATGATCTAAACCCTCTGATGGGTTGTTTATGCAAAAAGGAAGAGCATGTGTGACTCGAAGAATAAGATGGTTGATGGACTTGTCCCCTATTTACCTGGATAAATGAAAGTGTATATCTCCATAGTTGAGAGGGAGCTTGAAGAGAAGTGAATGAATTGATGAAAAGGCCATGAGGATGTTTGAAATTGAAGAATAGTTGAAGCAATATTGATGGTTATTCAAGACATGTATGTTTTTGGAAGAAGTGTTAAGGCTGAGTTTGGTGCTACTGGAAAAGTTGAAGAAGTAAATCTTCCAACTAGATGTGTTTGATATGATGATGATCTAAGCAGCATCATAGTGATTAAGGACCTCGAAGGCTTGTGCTAAATTTGTATAGTAAAATTTTATTACTAATTGGGGTTGTGTTTGTGTAGATATCTCCATAAGAAGATTGAATGTTTGAAGCATGCTTGAATGGGTGGATATATCTGGTTTAGTTGATAAGGAGAGATGAAGCATATTTGGGCAACAAGATACTTGGGAATACATCTGGACAACATGTGATGATGTCTATATCCCGAAGTAGGGAGGGTGGCATTGGTCTTGGAGATCAAACCTTCGATACACATCTAGATCCATGGGTTTTTGTTAGAGATAAAACTTGATGGTACCTAGAGTGGCTAAATCTTGGAACACAACTTAGTCCAACTAGTTAGATACCATGGTCGGGTATCTAATCTGTAGCACTATGTGTGTTATGACTCTTCATAGAGCATAACATGTTGAGATCATCCATGTACCTATGTCTATATGTAATTATGAATAACTCTCTAGTTAAGAGGGAGTGTTAAATAATGTAACTAATGTCGGTCTTCATAATTATATTTGAGTCATAATGTTATGTATTTGTCAAAACAAATTAAAAAAAATATATTGTAAAATAGATTAACTTAATAAAGCATGGGTTTCATGCTCGGGTTAATGATTAATAGGTCATAGCCTCCATTAAATGATTTGAGGCTTTGTCAAGTTTCAATAGAGTCATTGTCATATTTATTCAAAATGAATATTTTTTCATATTTATTTATTCAAAAACTAAATAAATTTATTTTTATTCAAAATAGTCATTTTTTCCATCCTCACCAAGTTGGCCCTTTCTTGTAGGAGTCAGCCCTATTAGAGGATATTCGACCCTATGGAAGAAGTATAAATAGAGGAATCTCGAATCACATGGAAGTACACTCACACAAGTTTGATCTACAAAGAGAGAGAGGATGAAAAAGAGAGTGAAGTGTGGGAGAAGGAGACCCAATCCAAGAAAGAAGGAAAATCAATGTTTTTGGGCATCTCTCTCACACGTGTGAAGTTTACTCAGGTTTATGGACTGAATCTAAGGGCTGAAATTTCTGAATTATTTGCAAGTCTGAAATTTTTAAGTTGGGAGTCAAAATTCTATATTGAAGCTACATTTGAGGAAGTTGACACTTGAGCACTTTGGCTGAGATCATCTACTTGAAGGAAGGGTTGACTTGATGACTCAAGGAGGTCTTTTTCTAGGCCTAAAAGGGTCTTAGATTGTCTCATCTTGATTTAAATATATTAGTGGAATAGTTTGACCGGGTTTTCCCTTTCATAAGGGTTTTTAGCCCTGGTTGATTGCCTATATCCAGTTTCCTTGATCTCTATTAATTATTTTGATGATTTCTTGATGAGAAGAAGATAAAAGAAGAACATAAATAAATTTAATAAGAATACAATAATATCACAAGTAAGTGTCAACATAAGAAAATATTTCTCCCTTTATGGTTTTCTAATGCTACCATTGCCCTTATTTTGATCCTTAAGTTGAAATCCATGTCTTCTTAGCCCAATTTCCTTTAGTCTTCTCATTACCTTTCCAATCCCGCTTAGGCTCAGACTTGCACTTTGATTGCTCATACAATGCTTCAGCTTCCCATTGACTTCATCCAATGACTGAGGCTTATCATACTCAATTTTATCTTTAAATGTTAAAGGAAGCCATTGATGAAACTTTAAACCTTTGTCTTTTCATTCTTAAGATAAGGAACATACCTCAACAACTCCAAAAACTTAGTCGTGTACTCTTCATCTGTCATGGAACCCATATTCAACTCAGAATTTTTAGCCTTCCCATCATAATATCTCTTAGACAAGTACTTCTACCTAAAGATTCTCTTAAACTCCTACCAACTCAACTCCTCCACCTTCAAGCCTCTAACAAGCTTCACATATTCCCACCAGATATATCATTTTCCCTTGAGACTGAAGATATATACCTTGGCTTTCATATTATCTAAATAATCATGCAATTCAAAGAAATCAATCATCCCAAGTAGTCATGCTTCTGCATTTCTTGAAATCCTCTAGAAAATATTGCTTCTCACTCCTCCAATAAGTATGTAGGCGGTAATGATGATAATGTCTCTAAAAACTAGAACTAGAATAAATCTATGAGTGCTAGCCAGCATGTCAGGTGTATCCAAAGATATACCACCTATGATTGTATCATTTATGTCCAACATGTATCTTGATCAATACCTTATACCATATGACCCATTTGTCTTTTCCTCATGTCCATGATTGATCCTCAATTGTCCCTACTTCTACAAATCTGAAATACTCTGAAGAATGACTGCATTAACCTCTTCTTGCTTTTCCTGAGCTCTGGTAAGCCTTTCTTGTGCCTCAATCAACTTGCTATTATCTACCTTACAACTTATGATTTATGCCTTCAAACTTCTTAGTGTATTTTCTATATCAGGAGAGTACTCTTCTCCTTGTTGCTCAATTGACATGTCCCATTCCATTGAATTCACATCAAGCATGTAAGGGGATTCATGTGAATTGTATTCCACCATTCTTCTCTTCATCTCTAATATTTTATCTCCTGCAAACATTTCATGTTAGATAAAAACAAACATAGACATAATCAAAATCATACCTTAATGAAGTTCAGGAGAGATTATCACATCTGCACAAATCAGTTCAGATTAGCATGATACACACACACATATATAATGACATCATACCAACATCATGCACGATGACATAAACTATAACACTGAATATATACATGACAACCATAGCCATTGCAATTCATGCATAGTAGACACACATACGACTAACATGCACGCATAACAATCACATCTATTCCATCCAGTTCAAGTGTTTGAACCTAGAAGCTTTGATACCACCATGTAATGCCTCCTCTCACATTTACCCAGTTTTACAAGCTATCCAGGGTAAACATGAGCTGAATGTCACTATGATATGACCGGACCTCCAAGTTCCATTTATGGAAGTGGTGTTAACTATTAAAAAACTTACAACCACACCACATGGACTACAGACCACTTAGGAGCATGCAAACCACCCCAGGTGATCAACACCTGAGTTGGAACTCATTTTCACAAGAGAAGCTCCCCAATCGCACCCATAACACTACATGCATGTGGTTGGGAGGCTATCACCGCGCGCATAGGCCTGACTACCAATGGTTATGACCCAAATTCCTAAGTTTAGTGCATGAGGCTGTGAGATCTATGCCACCTTTTCAAGAAAGCCTCCAAGCCACTACCCAAAATTGCTTATAACTTTCTGGAATCATGAAAATAAGGATAAAAATGCTAAACAAACAGAACTTGAACCAAATCTTGACCAATACATGCCTAATGCAAGATAGAAATTTTGTCGAACATATGGTAAATATGAAAGCTACAAGTCATGAATGCATATCTAATCATAAACTTATGAACTTCATTTGAGAATCACCAGGAAGCCTCAATTCCCACTCAAGTTAACTGCAACAACACTTATTAGCCCATGCATTCATCAACCATTCAATAAACTTAACAAATAATGAGAGAGATCCATAGCTAGAGCACATCATGAAACCATGCTTACAACCAACATATAAACAAAGCAAGAAAGAAAGAAAAACAAACTATGACAAATCAGCCATAAGATCACCATAATAATCAGTACAAGTGCTCATCAATCACAATTGGAAGATATCTCATATTAACATATGAAAATTCCAACCAAGTTAGGGACTTCCACGTACCACCCGACCATAGATTGGTTTGAACCAAATATCTCTTTCAACCAATCACCTACGTTCCATATTCCAAGGATGAATGTGGGATCATAAGGGTTAAACTAAAACAAAAACCAACCAGAGCTTCCAAAGGCCAAACCACCTCAACCCTCAATGACAGTGATCTCACCTATACGGTCCAAAAATCATTAACATCAACTAGATTGGTCTCTAACCAAGCTGACCAGGGCTCTAAGGAATTAGTAACTCAACCCAGAGCCTCTAGTTAATGCAAGTTGTTTGATGGCTCTAGAGTGTTTGTCCCAACCCATAGGATCCAAGGACTACTAACTCAACCTATAACCTCCAACGAACCCAAATTGTTTCAGGGATCTAACCCATAGCCATATGAAAGTAGAGAAACAATCAGAAAACCAAATGGGGAACCCACTACACCATGGCTATCCAGGAAATGGAAACGCAAGGCTGAAACAACTATCAATCTAGAAAAATATCCATGCTAATAACAACACATAACCAAGGAATCACATGCATACACCATGCATAAAAAAATGAGAAAGGAGATCACACATGAAACATGTTACCTGCAAAGTAATTTTGTTGTAGTTGTTGATCTAATTTTTTCCTTGCACTTCCTTTCTTTCCTTGCTTTCTTTCTCCAAATCCAAGTGAATGCTAGAGTGCTCCAAGGATGCTCTAAAAATTCTCTAAGTGTGCAAGAGTATGAGAGAATGAACAAGAGCTCAACTCAAAACTATCAAAATCTAGAAACTGATTCTATAATGCCTTTTTATCATTGATGTCTCCTTTTTCTTAATTTTCCTTCATTTTTCCACTAATTTCCCTTGCATACAAATTTGTGTCTCTTCACCTTCCTTTTCTTCTATTTTCCTTTATTTTCATAATTAAAATCCAAATATTGCCTCTTTTCCTTTGCTAAAGCCTTTTTCAAGTTCCATAGCCATTATTAAACCAAAATTAATGCCCACTATAGTGTTTTCCCACCATTAATCTTGGAATACATGTCACATGACCTTGGTTTTATTTTATTTACATGGAAAATCAAGTCAGGGATTATATTCCCTACTTTGACTTCATAAAATATATTCCATATTTCCATCTTAACAAGTAATTTAAGATAACCAATTGACATATTTATTTAGAAGTGGGAGTGAACTTTGATCTACATATATGTGCATGGGTCATTAGATCATTTGTACCATTAGTCATAGGAAAAAGTTTCAAAGTTATATATTTTTGACATTTTATTTACGATCATAAAAATTCATTTAGATAATTTTGTCAAAATTGGAATTTTTAATCTAATGAAATAACTAATTTTTAATAGAAATTAATTCATCACCTTCAAATATTCATATTACTAGATGTGTAACCATATAAATTAAATGGTTGGTAAATGTTGATCGACATCAATCCATAATGAGCATCAGAGAACTTACTTAATCATATATCTCAAACTTCTAAAAATAAAAAAATCATAAGGATTAACTAAATTATAACTTTATCTAAAACAATTATTACAATGAAAAAATAATATATAAATCAAACATACATACATTAAAAAAAAAAAAACATGTAACAAGATTCTTAACCATTAATTTACCCTCACTTTATCATGGATATTTTGTTGTTGCTGCTGCAAGACCCTCCAAACTTTTGGCCTGCATTCAAATTTTGGAGCCTACTTTGACCTTGCAAGTTGTTGTTTCTAGTGTAAAGAGCCATCCCATGTATATTCTTTAATTTTTCTAGCCCCTTTGGGAAGAAAACTTAAGTGTCGTCTTTTGGCATGGGAAATGTCGCATATTGCAAAAGAGGAGTTATGGTTCATTTCAAGGGGAACCTTTGGTGTCAATAGCTCCTATTTATCATATAGACATGTATTAAACTCATCCCTAAAGTTTCATGCACTTTCACATTAGTGTCATCAACATCGTCGCAAAGTGTATCTTAAGTGTCGCACTTGGAGGAGTATGTTGTTTTGTTGTCGCAATAAAGGGATCATGTTGTTTCTAAGTGTTGAGTTCTCCATGTTGTATTTTTGATGATTCTGAGTATGTGATCATGTTCAAACCATATCTTACTTTCATCTTTGCCTCACTAGTCCCACACTTAACAAAATTCCGGAAATTTCCTTTCCCGAGCAACTTGGCCTCATTTTGCCCCTTAGGAACTGCAGATTGTGTAGTGGCAAGCATCAACACTGCATCCATGCCTCTTGAAACTACAAAATTCACAATCATTGCCTCACAAAACCATGCATTATGTTGTCACAGTGCTTAATCCTAGCCTCTTGACGTTCATAATTGCGCAATCAAGCCTCCCTAATAGTCTCCTTATGTGCATTATGTAGTAGCAAGAAACAAGTTGTTTCCCTGCCTTCTTGAGTTGTGCAACTACGTAATTCCCTAGCCTCTCTCTCTCCCAAACTGTTCATTGTGTAGTCTCAGTTGGAAAGCCTCCCTCACTAAGCTCCTCATCTATGTTGTCTTCCTTCCTAGGCCTCTGAATTATGCATTGCGTAGTCACAATCACCAATCATTCACTCCTATCCTCAAGAATTGTGCATTGCATAATCCCCTAGCCTTCCTCCTAGTCCAACACTCAGTTCTAGCTCCATTTGTGATTTCCATGAATCATATTATACTAGGAGTTTTTTTGTGTTGATGTCATCTTGTCATGAGTGATTTCTAGTTGTAGGTATTATATTTTCACATGATAAGATGATGATTCAAGATAAGAAGAAGAAGACTATACTAGAAGACACTTATGGAGCTACAAGGACAAGTCAATCATTGAATAAGTAGATCAAGGGACACTATATTGCAATTAGGGTTGAAGATTAAGATCATAGTGAAGACTCCCTACCTTCAAGCGTTATGGAGGAGGAAGAGGAAGATCATGTACAATCTTTCAAGAAGACACAAAGATAGCTGAAGAAAGAGTGGCTTGACATTTCCACATCATCATTAAGTCCATGTCATCAATGTCAAGTCATATCATGTCAAGGTGTCATATGATTCATCATTTGCCACATCATTTCTGGATGTAATCATGTAATATCCAATAATATGAGAAATTTAATGTAAAGTGGAAGTTCGAGAGTCACATATAGAATGTGAAAATTCATGTAGAAGTCAAAGGGTTGAATGGAAGCTTAAGATTCATGAGGGGAGTCCAAGAGTCACAAGGGAGGTGGAAAGTCACCTCATTTGTTATATATATACACCCCCATAACTCAAGTAAATTAATTTTCACCTTGGCTCCTCTATCCAGGCATTAGAGAGGAACATAGTCCTTTTGAGGAGTAAGTGGTAGCTCTAGCACTCCATTATTGGAGCTTGTGGTGATCATTATATTGATGTATATTGAAACTTTCGCCTAATACTTGAAGCTCATTGACAAAAAACACTTTCATTTGTATGTCATTAATGTTGTAAGACTATTCTTTCAATATTTGTGATATATGTTGTTTTCATTTGTATTAAATAAATTCAACTATTTAGATGGCTTTGGTGCTTATCTTGTTGAAGGTGTGTTGTACTTGTTTTACTGATCATTACTTCTATGTGAACAATTTTCCTAGTTGATTAACGATTCTTTCATATATATGCTTGTGTGACTTTATTAGATTAATACTATTACTCTTCTCTTAAAGGATCACTTTCATATTCCCTCTTGTGAAAGAACCTTGATACATTCTACAAATGAACATTCCACAAGGCATACACACTTTTTCATTCAAAAGTACATGTACATTACTCTCTCATGCTAACCATTGCAACCAAGGAAAATCTCTAAGAAAAATGGAAGTCGGGCCTTATTTCTAGAATGGCTCCTATACTAAATGATGTGAAGTATAATTGGGGAGACACCCTTCCATGTTGCAGAGTTCCAATACCATCAACATTATGTCAATATAAGGAGGGTAGGAACCTTTTCATGGTTGATAAATCACCACATCTTAACAAGCAAACTTCCACACAACGTAGTAACTTTCCCATTTCCACTACAACTCATACTCCTAATAAAGGGGAAAATTACCATCCTATTACAGGACAAGTATTTAAGGCTACTTACGATCAGCTCTAGATGATCTAACTTATTGCTTGTCAGTTTGCAAGAATTCTTGGTTTACTCCCTATTACTGCTATTCTACCTCATAAGCCTATAAAGAAAGAAACAAATCCGAGGGGTGTATTGGTTCCTTTTGTAGAATTTTTTTTGTTATCACAACCCCTGAGGAGTTGGTTGATCCTACGAAAATAACAAATCACCAAGGGAAACTTCCACCTATTGAGGATAATTTGGATAGTGAAGGGGAAGATTTTCAGTTTTATGACAAGGAACATCATAATTATAATGCAGAATTTAACGGTGAAGGAGAAGCCTCTTCAAACTCAAAAGAAAGGGAGGAGGAAGGAGAAGAAGACATAGTTGATGCATAATTGGATTGGATGGCCCAAGGGTCATTCACTCTTTTGGATAATCTTCATAAGATGCCAAATCTAGAAAAGTTGATATCAAATATTGATCCTAATAAGAAGACCAAAGCAGGAGACCATATTGATGAATTCTACATGCATTTATGAATGCTTGAGGTAGATTTTCACAATGTTTCTTGTAGACTCTTTCCATACACTTTAGAAGGTAGATCGTTAGTATGGTATCACAATATTTTGGCCAATTCAATATGTAGTTGGAGGGAATTTAAGAAGTTTTTTCTGGAAAAACAATTCATGTAAAACTCCTGCCATGTTATTAAAAGAACTTGAGAACCTGAAAATGGGGGACAAAGAAAGATTTAAAGATTTCAACCAAACATTTACTCATTTGTTGAACAAGTTCCCCATTGATGTGCAACCACATGATGATATTATGAAACATTATTATACATTTTCCCTGCCATCTAACATTTATGTGTTTATCAAAAGAGATTCAAAGGATACTCTAGCTTTAAACTTTGAAAAAGCTCTTGCTTGCAAAAAAGATTTGTGTTCTATTAGATTCATTGAAGACACAGATGATCCTAAAGACTCCAAGGAAAGTGGTAATAAAACCGAATCCTCTTCTAGAAAACCTAAGGAGAAAGATTCTTTTAATATGGAAATCTTTACCAAGTGTTTGAAGTTTCTCACGAATGAAGTATCAAAATTAAAAAGGAGGTCAAATGAGTCATCTACTACCAGCAACAAGTCTTTTAGGCTGCCTTTCTTTAAAAATAACAATAACTCTCACCAGATAAATATGCTCAATGTTCTAACGTGGTGTTCAATGTCGAAAGTTTGGGCATGGACAACTTGTGTACTTTTCACCAAGAAAAGAATTCATAAAAAATATGCCCATAGTGGAATCATAATATGAAAACTATGATGGCTAATCCGATTGATACCTTATAAGAGGAAGAATGGTTTGACCATAGTGAAGAAGCAAATGAACCTACTGCGACCAAAGAAAGTTTGAATGCTAAGCACTTAGTGAATATGTTTAATGTTATATGTTATGCTAATAAGAAAAGTGTTGATGAACTATCAGTGAGTGAAGCTCCTCCCTAGAAGTCAACTAGCCATTATAATTTGAGGAGCAACGGACCTGTTTCTGTGTAGGAAATCATGAAGCAATTGTTGCAAATAATTCTACCATTTTCTAATTCAGCTTAGAATTTGCAGAAAAGGTCTAGAAGTTATCCTTCTACCAAGAACACTTCCACCAACAGTAAAAACAAGTCCACCATTCCTGAAGCATTGAATAAAGCTACCCCCCTTGATCCGTCCACACATCCCAGTAATATGGAAAGTATTTATTACAGCATTGTCGGTGATATGAAAATAGCTTGGGACAACATTTCAAACTTTGAGCTCGCAAAGATAATGTGTCAGCGAGAATTGGTTATCCAAGCACTCTCATTGCACTCTTTGGTAGGTAAAGAAGTTTATGCTTCTTAGATAATTTCTGGTAACTCTCGCGATATTATCAAATCTCTAGTTAATGCTATCAATTTAACTTCTAACACTCTTTTTCCTCCATTTCTTTTAAATTTGAAATCTTTAATTATAATGTCCATAATTGTTTGGTTGATTCTGGTGCATCCGCGAATGTCATGCCATTATTTGTTTTCGAGAAAATTAATGCTAAATGTTATAAAATTGATGCACAAATCATATAGTTGGACATGTCATTTTTTCAATCCATTGATGAACTCGACAACGTTATCATTCTTTATTCGTCAAACCATAGAGTTTTCTAGTGCATAAACATTGTAATTGTGGACATTCTCGAAGTCTACAATTTATTGTTGAGCATAAATTGGCCCAGAAAGTTACAAGGGTACTTTTCAACTGACTAGACACATTTATGGCTTTTGTATAAGGGAAGAAATAACCATATTTTAGTAGAAAGTGAGCCATATGTGAAACATATTGTGACACAACTTGAGGGAAAAAATGAACCAATGGGCTTCGCAAATGTCATTTTCGGAAAAACATTTTTGGAAGTAGATCACGGATGTTATCTAGCATAACTTTCACCCATCCCACTAGATACACATTTAGAACTCCTTTCTCGAAATCCAACTGGTGCAAATGACTCTTGTATAGTAGATGTAAATAGTAGTAGTATAGGACATAGCCCTAATATTGCTAATATTAGGATATTGTACTTCGATAGTTCAAAAATGCAGGAGGGATCTGGAGCTGGTTGCATTTTAATAAACCCGAAACCAAAAAAAATATATATATATATATATTTGATTTCTTGTCGCTTGGAATTTGAGTGCACCAATAACATTTATGAATATGAAGTACTCATTTTGGCTTTTAAGAAATCCATCGACCTCAAAGTTAAAGTGCTCAAAGAAATAGGTGACTCTGAAATCGTCACATAATAGGCACGAAATATGATGCATTGTGTGTCACCTAATCTTAGAAATATCAACAAGAGGTATGACATTTAATTTCGCAGTTTCAAGCTTTTAATATTATTTTCCCTCAAATTCTTAATGTTATTGTTGATACATTAGCAAATGTTGTTGCTACATTGTCACCTTTAAGGGATGGATTTTCAGTTGAGATAATTTATAGGCCATCTATTCTTGATAACATTACCAACTTTCATGTTTTTAATGATGACCAGTAGAAATGGAAAATTTTAGGGGCTAATATTCGAAGGTGGGCTAATTTTCCATGATTTTTCCAAAAAAAAAGATTCGTCAATTTCCCTTTTTTTTCTAAAAATGATTCGCCCAAATTTTACAATATAAAATTATTTTACCTTAAAAATCACCAACATTATATAGAGAATATGTATAAACTAATTATAAACTTGAATAATTTTACAATTATATCAATAAGCATTTTATATTTTTCTTATTAGGGACTACTGAGATTCGCCAATGTTATTAAACTTCAAGAAGATACAAAGATAGCAGTACACTAGTAGATACTAGATTTCATGGTGAACGCTGACACATTCAAGGATGCAGTTATCGATGAAGAAGAGAACAAGAAGGATTTGTAGGGTTCAGCTCAGGAAAGTAAAGGAAACCCCATGTCCAAGGGTGTGGTTTCATTTGAGAAGCCGTATGTGTTAGGTCCCTATACTACTAGTGTAACCCCTTATTGTTATTAGTACAACCCCCTTATTATATTGTTGTGCCCATGTAGTCCCCATATTGTTATTATTATGCCCCATAGAAGCCCACTATTGTTATTATTGTGCCCTTACATTATTTTTGTTATGTCGGCTCTGATTATATTATGACCCCTTAGACTCCTATATATAGAAAGGAGGTCTTGTCATTTGTATCATTGAAGAATTTTTCATTTTCGTAATGTAAAGGAGGTTTCCCCCTCGAAGAGGCTTGTTTCTAAGGCATTGATATATCTTTTCTATCTTTTTGTGTGTTGGTTTCATACCAATTGGTATCATAGGTTTGGATTCTAGGGTTTCGCTGCTCCAAAATAGGTCAACATGGAATTTTCTCTATAACTCTTGTTCTACAACATTTCAGATGCTAAAAAAAATACCATTTGAGCCAAAATTGCTTGGAACCTTGGGTTCGAATTTCAGATCTTCTCTTACTCTACTTTCGAAGATATGATCCAAGGAATTTAGGGTTTTTGCAGGATCCCAAATTATATCTCAAACAGGTGACCTGGGGAACATCGTCATAACTTTCTCTTTGAGCATCAGATTGAAATTTCGTATGAATTTATGGAAAGAGGACAAACTTTAGTTTTATTTATATATGTTTCAAATCCTAACGTTGAAACAGTGATACGTGGCACTTCGTACAAGTTCGCTCTACTGAACCAGTCTATAATCAAGTCATTGTGGGAGATTGGACATAACTCTTCCTTGAAGAATCTAATCTTGATCAAACTTGCGGGGTTAGAAAGAGGACTTAGAGTGCTACTGCTAGATGAAATTTCAGAACTTGGAGATCTGAAATTACATAGTTACAGTTGTTTCAAGATCGAGCTCATAAAATCAAGAAAAGGCGATATGAGGAAGTTTGATGGCAAGGATCCGTTTAATTGGATACTACAGATGGAGCAATATTTTGATCTACATGAGGTGAAACTATTACAAAAGGTACATATTGCATCTTTATATTTAGAATTGAATCAATTTTTATGGTATGAAGAGCTTTGTTCTCATAAACCACTTGTCACGTGGTCAATTTTCACGAAGGAAATGATATCACATTATGAGGATACAAAGATAAACACCTTCTTTAGCCAATTGATAAATCTCAAACAAAAGGTTCAATGGAAGAGCACATTGAGGAATTTCAAAAATTGAATATAAGGGTAAATGATATTCTAGAGAAGCAAAGGATTGATGTCTTCATAGGGACTTTAAAGGATAACATTCAACATGAGGTTCGTCTTTGGGAACCTGATTCATTGGAGAAGGCATTCAAGTTGGAAAGAAAAATGGAAAGAGAAATTATGGAAACAAGAAATCCCACCACTCACGACTATAATTATGGAATCTTTTTTTCTCCTAGCCTTCCGCAACCTACAACGTTTACACCACAACAATTGGAAGAAAAAAAGAGAAAAAGGGCTTTGTTACAATTGTGATAGAAAATACACTAAAGATCATAAGTGTGCTGGGAAGAAATTATTTTACATAGATTATGAAGAGGAGGAAGAAAAGGATCAAGAAACATCAAAAGAAGAGGATATACACCAGGAACCAACCCCCGAGAAAGAAGAAATGAATCCAACAATATATTGTAAAGCATTGGCAAGAATTACCACTCCTCAAACTCTCAAGATAGAAGGACATATCAAGAATAAAAACGTTCAAGAAGTGAAAGATCACATCGAGAAAGAAGAAATGAATCTGACCATATCTTGTAATGCATTGGACGGAATTACCACTCATCAAACTATCAAGATAACAGGACATATCAAGAAGAAAAATGTTCAAGAAGTGAAAGATCACATCAAGCATCAAGAAATGAATCCGACCATATCTTGTAATGCATTGGAAGAAATTACCACTCCTCAAACTCTCAAGATAGAAGGACATATCAAGAAGAAAAAGATTCAAGCAGTGAAAGATCACATCGAGCATCAACAAAAATTTCTCCAAATTTTAAAGGATAACGCCACGTGCAAAATCAAAAGAAACAATAGGTAGATCAACATCATAGTGAAAAATGTTTAGATGTGGGTGATTGGGTATTTTTACTGCTACATCTCAAGCAAGCTATTTATGAGAAGGAAATGTTGGCAATACTACATGCACTTAGAAAATGGCGACCTTACCGAATGGGAAGACTCTTCAAGGTAAAAATGAATCATGATAGTCTTAAATACTTTTTAGAACAACTATTATCTTTAGAAGAACAGAAAAAATGTGTCACAAATATGTTGGGTTATGACTTTGACATCATCTATAGAAAATGGAAGCAAAATTTTGTTGAAGATGCACTCTCAAGAAAGGATGAGGATGTGGAAGCATTGTTTTGTGCTAATTCTATTATCCAACCAGATTGGATAAACGAAGCAAGGGATGAATGGAAGAAGGACGAAGAAGTATGGCCACTTATTCAAAAGTTGCAAAAGATCCCAATTCAAACAATATTGCCAGAAATTGAAGAGGAAGGAAAAATCATATTGGAACCTGGGGCAGTCACAGAAACAAGAACCTGACAGCTACGAAATCGATCAATTTCAGAGTATCTCATCAGGTGGAAGAACTTACCAGCTGAAGATTCCACATGGGAGGACAAGAATTTTATATAGAATCATCAAGAACTACTGAAGCGTTGAGGTCAACACTTTTTGAAGGAGAGGGGCATGTTAGGTCCCTATACTACTAGTGTAACCCTTTATTTTTATTAGTACAACCCCCTTATTATATCTTTGTGCCCATGTAGTCCCCATATTGTTATTATTGTGGCCCATAGAAGCCCATTATTGTTATTATTTTTCCCTTACATTATTATTGTTATGTCGGCTTTGATTATATTATGACCCCTTAGACTCCTATATATAGAAAGGAGGTCTTGCCATTTGTATCATCGAAGAATTGTTCATTTGTGTAATGTAAAGGAGGTTTCCCCCTCGAAAAGGCTTGTTTCTAAGGCATTGATCTATCTTTTTTATCTTTTTATGAGTTGGTTTCATAACAGTATGACCTGCAAAATCGCTATAAGGGACTAGTTAACGCAACGACTCATGGTTCCACTTTATCACATGAACAAGTGAATGTTGGTACAGAAGAAGATCTGAAGTATGTAAATATGAGTACTTTTTGTACAGCTCAAGAGTGGAAAGATTTTATTTTCCTGTTTAAGTAGTACCAAGATGTCTTCACGTGGATGCACAATGATCTTAAGATTTACGATACGCAAATAATCCTGTTGGGAAAAATACTGAGGGGGGAGGGTGAATCAGTATTTTAAACTCACTTTAAACTTTTCATTTCATATTTTGATTTCCATACACTACTGTCATTCATTAAACCAGCGTATGTACGTGACTTTAGTAAAGGAAAACGACGTATATCTAGTCAAATAACTTTTCATGTATTTCATCATCATTTCATCTGTAACCAATGCATCATTACTTCATTATTCATTAATTGAGAAGTAATCATGAGCAGTGAGAAGTGGATAGATCATCAACACACAAGAAACATATCAACACACATGAACACCATGATTTTAGGTGGAAACCCAATGTGGGATAAAACCACCACTCTCATCATCTCTATATTTTTTCTTATTATATAAAGAAAATATTACAATATTATGTTGGAGCATGAACCCACCTAAAGAAGGTTATAATATTTTCTCATTCTCCAACACCTACTGGAAGGGATATCCAACCCCCTGATCTCGTTTACCATCTCCTAACCATAAGGGAGCTCCTACCCCCTACACAAATTCACCTATTACTATTGGAAGGAAGATTCAACTTCTTTACTGAAAGCTCCAACCCTCAGCACCTCTTGTGGACCACGTTTCATAATGTTTCTTACTGGATCCACTTGACTCAAAACATCAACACTTGCAGGCCACCTTTCATCATATTTTCAGACTGGACCCACTTCCAACATTAAGCCCAATACCAAATAACAAGTCTAAAACCAAACAATGAACCAACTAATCCAATCATAGTACCAACTACAACATCAACAAACTAAATCAACAGATCATATCAATGCACAACCACTTATCAGTATACCGGTCCATATACTTTTCATCATCACACAAAAACAGTGTTGTTCCTACAAACCCTGATCATACATACAACATAATGTATACACTACTTCCCTAAGGCAGAACAATGTATGTATATGATTCCTCTGAAGAATACCTACGTACACATCTCAATAGAATGACAGTTGAATCTAAATCATTGTACTACTGAAACAATCACTTAATCAAATCACCCAATCACTGAACCAACTGAATCATCAAATCAATCATTGAAGCTTAATCAACCAATGAAACTAGATCAAACCAATCCACATCATATCAAATCAATGCACAACTATTCATAAGTATACCCTACCATGTACTGCTCAACAAAAAAAACAAATGTTGTCACCGCATACCCTGATCAAACATATGTCAGAACATATACACTATTTTTCTAAATCATACCTGCATATGTACGTGCTTCCCTTGAAGAATACCTACATACATATTTCAAATTATCGATACATGAATCTGAATCACTGTAACACTAAGTCAATCATTGAAGCTTATACTGAATACATCACAGATCACTAAACCAAATATAGATTACCATAGAGTAGCATCATCACTAATCAAAATTCCATATCATAACCAAATAAATCCAACTAGTACTATTAAACACGGATTATTATGTGAGAAACATCATCGAAAGATAGTAGAAAACATAACATAATTGATCAAATATCATCAATGGCCCATACTGCAAAACCCTAGCATGTATATGCGACTTTTACAAAGCACATCTATGTATGTACACACTTACCATTCTTAACAACTGTGTATATATTTTGAACTTTCGCAGAATATATATGCGACTACTTAGAAGTAGATATGCATATGTACACGACTTCTCAAAGGAAAACCAGCATACATATATGAAATAATTTAATCATACCTTCGTTGCAACCACAACTTCTGTCAAACCTTCTAAACGTACACACCATTACAGTCGCACATCATTATACCATTATAATATATCTATTTTTGTTAGTTGTAATCACAAATAGATAAAGAAATCATATTCATTACTATTCTTTCATATTTTAGCCTCTTGCATGCTCCTTTGTGCACACCTATTTCATATCATATTACACATTAATAACCTATAACTTGCACACCTAACACTTTGATCTTCATCTCCTTATATAGCTTTAGCCTTATCCAATACCTTAGGCCAATCCCTTAGTAATGTCATTAGTATTCTTTGATGGGATCAGACAACCATTGACACACCCATTACTATGGGCCAATACCATGATAAATACCCCTGATATGCATAATACCATGGTGCAGATTATGTATGCAAATTATCATCACCATACATGTGTATGTACATGATACTGCTTCATAAGACCTGCATATACTTTCTCACACTTTATCTTTCCCATACATTTGTCTCTAAATTGATATTCATTTGTTCATATCACCTATAGCATCTACATAATCATTTTGTTGACAAGTAGGTCTCCATCAAGGACAACACATTAGCCATAATTCCAACAATCTCCCCCTTTGGACTTGATGGAAACCACTTTTGTGTTTGGTCACCACCTATAAATACCTGCAAGCACATTTGTAAACACACCAAGCTAAACACCAAGCTTCTCTCCTAAGACTTCTCACCAATCATTCTAATCCAAACACCAAGCTTCTCTCCCCCTTTGACATTAAGGGAAAAGGGTTGACTAGTACTGAATGAAGACATCTCTTCACTTGTGTAGTTAGGATCATTATAGGGTTGATCTACTGAAGATGAAAACTGTATACTAACCATGCTCCCCTTGAGCATATGATGAAACCTCTAAATATATGCAAGACTTTATGACTCAATCAAATATGACCTTTCCTATCACCAATGACTCATGATTACATCAATCACCCAACATAGTGGATTTACATGTTACATCAATGTCCCAACATAATGGGATTACATGACTTGATCCCAAAATTCCATACATGACTGAATTTTACAATGATTTACAACATTGGTCTTTATATGACCTTTACATCAAGAGACAGATATGACATTTTTAACCAAAACCAAGAACCTCGCTCATGAGGTACCAAGACCATGATAGTCATCAATAACCATCATACACCATATAGGAACCTACAACATGAACATGTTCATCATCATCATGAAGTAAGATAGGGAAATGTAGCATCAATATTCAACGTCATCAACATGTGACCAAATATGCAGTTTCTCCAAGCATCACCAAGCGCAGAAGTAGAGGCATAAGATAGTGCAATAAATGTTTGTCATCAACTTGACCTCATATCATCAAGGTCAACATGGTTTTTCCATATATATAGGAAGAGCTATAATCCATAGACAGCAATATCAATCCTTTGAATCTTAATGGCATCATATTATCTTCATGAATCCATCAAAGAGTAGGAGTACCTTCGACATCAATAATAACAATCAAGTGTATTAAGTAGAATTATCACATCATAAACAACTTCACCAAAATTCAACTCAAGTAATATAAGATCCTTATCTGTAATTCATCCATCATTAAAAACTTGTGACATAGAGATAGAAATGTGTATGAAATCATCATCATTAACCAATCATAGCATAAGCTATATTAGTAACCCATCTCCTTGATCTCATATTATATGAAGAGCCACAATAATCAAGAAACATAACATATGCATTTATCATCATCAAGTGTGTAAACAAAGAGAATCTTTTGTTATCACAAATATGATTAGTCGTCAAAGCCATCGAAAGAACCAAAGAAACCATAACATATTGCAGTAACTCATGCATCATCATAAACCAATATCATTTCTAGGTAAAATATGAGCATCACCAACAAACTGTAACCAATTAATGTCAAAACCAGAAATCTAAATAATAACTAATTGAAGCATATCAAAAACTCTCCCTGAGTTTGTCCCCCTATTTCTTCATCTCAGAGGAACATATGTGACTATCTAGATCAAAACTCACGTATATACGTGATTGTGCTTCATAAGATCTACGTACAGAAATTAAATGTTGAACTTTCATAACCACATCTCCCCACAAGCCTGTACTAAATGTTCTTGTTTCTTGTTACTACATCAGATGTAATGTCAATAATACCAAAAAGTTAAAAAGAATATTAAACCAAGACTAAGATACACATGCATAGCTCCCCCTAAGATCATACATCATTGATCTTGTGGATCTGATAGTCATCATTTATTTTTCATGAAGTCATGTACGTCACATCACTTCTGCAGTTACTGTGAGAAGAATTATTTTAACAACAATGGGCCACAACGGAAACCATCTTCTTTTACTCTTAATCTGAAGAAGAGGAACTATCCTCCTCATTTATGTGTGAATTATTCTCTGCTAGCACATATAATTTTTTTGGATTTATGTATCCTCTTGCTACAACCTATCCAGTTTCTTCATCTATAATCTTGCATTTATTTGATGTAAACACAATTATATGTCCTTTGTCATCCATTTGACCTACACTTAGAATATTCTACTTTAGCCCTTGAACTAATAATGCATCAACTACTTTTGCATACTTCTCAAGTTTGATTCTACTTTTCCCCATAAATTTTGCAGGAGCACTATTTCCAAGAATAACCTTACCATCTTTGTTTTTCTTGAGAAACTCAAACTTGTCCTTATCTCCAATCATGCAATGAGAGAATCTGTTATCTATGTACCATTCTTCTTCATCTTCAAATGTTCAAAGAGAAAGGCCACACCTTGTTTGTTCTTCTTTTTTCTGATTATTATGAGAAGTGATGGTGGATACATCTTTCTCAAGTCTTTTGGTAACACTATTCTTATTTGATATCTTGTCATGTTTTCTGTGGAGGTTCATTAACTTGTTCCTACATTCTTTTGCTACATGCCCAAACTTATTACAAGCATAACATCTTATATGACTAGAAAATGGAGCTAACAAATCATATATGTATGTTTCGTATTCCTTCTAATGCAATCAATAGCTTTTTGACCAAATATGTTGGAAGTAAAACAATATCCCTTAAAGAAACCTAAGTACCTAGGATTTGATGAACTTCTTGTGAAGTAGCTATTTTCTTGAGCTCGAAACAATCTACTTCTGCAATTGGCTGCAACATGTCCCTAATTATGACATATAAAAAATTTAATATTATTGATCAAAGGAGAGAATCGATTAATGTTTCTATTATTGGGAGCGAATGATTTCTTTTAAAAATTCATCTTCCTTCGATGTTGATCTGGTTGACTTCTTATCTCTTTAACAAGAATTTTAGATTTCGTATTGTTGTCCTTCAAGATCCTTGTACATGCCTATGAACTAGATTATCTTTTCATTGTTTCATGAAAATCAAGACCAAATCTAATAGAAGGATATCTTTGATTACTAAGAGTGTTATCCAAAATCTCAGTACTATATTGAAATCTCAAGTGTTTATCCCTTTCTTCTATTTTACCTTTTAGAATGTTTACCTCAACCTCCATTCTTTGGTATTGTTCTTCCTTTACCTGATATTGCTTCCTCATTCATTCTTCAACCTCTCTTCCTTCTTCCAATTGCTCCTTGAATTTGATAATCTCTTTCTTAGGCCCATTTTCTTGTTCTTCAAATACTTGAAGTAGCTCTTTATTTTTCTTGTCTGACTTTTCTAGATATGCTCATAGAGAGATGATCTCAGCTTCAAGTCCTTCACAATATTGTTTATATTCTACTACAACATTTACTGATTTAACATGATTGTTTTTATCATGTGCCTATAAATTATCTTTAAGATTAATAATCCTTTTCAAAGCTAGATTGAGTTTTCTTTTAAGATTAAGAATTTCCTCTGACCTTTCTTCTTATGAATTAGTAACTCCATCTAACATAACATACTTATCTTTTGATACATCATTATTTTCTTTAGAAATAAGATTACCTGTTGGTTCTCCTGATGAACAATTTTTCTTTATTTTTCCTTCATGAATTTCCTAAAGATTATCCCACACTTCCTTTGCAATTTCATAGTGCTTAATCTTTCCTAATGCTGAATCAAGTATGTTACCAAAGATTTCATTTAATGCTACATTATTCTTTTGTAATTCTTCACCTGATGGAGGGTTTTTAGTGCATCCATTACATACTAAATTCAAAACGTCCGATCCTAGGTTCATTAACTTAGACCTCATCTCTTCTTTCCATTCCTGATAGTTATTATTACTTATCATAAGCATACCTTTATTGTCCATTGTTTCTAACTTGCCTTGTTCTTATGCTACAAATTTTGACCCATAAATGCAGTGATTGTCACGTCATCAGATGCTTCACTATCATCAATAGTACATGAACATGAAAATGCATCACAAGTAGAACAAAAACTAGTACCTGATAATTCTTGGTTATTGTCTTCATTCTTGATCAACAAAAAATAGGTTGTTCTTGAAGCTCAATATTTACTGACATATATAACCTTAATTGCCTCTAATATATTTCTTTCACCATTTTCTTCAACTGATTTATTCTCTTGAGAAACCTTCTTCATTTTCTTCTTTCCCATCATCCCTGATCCACTTCAAGTGATTAAGATTTTGCTAGAGTGACTGGCTCTGATACCAATTGTTGGGGAAAATACTTGAGAGGGGGGTGGGAGGGTGAATCATATTTTAAACTCGCTTTAAACTTTTCATTTCATATTCTTATTTCCATGCGCTATTGTCATTCATTCAACTAGCATATGTACGTGACTTTAGTAAAGGAAAACAACGTATATCTAGTCAACTAACCTTTAATATATTTCATCATCAGTTCATCTCTAACCAGTGCATCATTACTTCATTATTCATTAATCAAGCAGTAAGAAGTAGATATTCATCAACACACAAGAAACATATCAACACACATGAACATCGGGATTTTAGGTGGAAACCCAATGTGATAGAAAACCACTGTTGTTGTTGTCTCTATATTTTTGTATTATTATATAAAAAACCCTTTCAATATTTTACTAGCGTAGACTCATACTAGTATGCAGGCACCCACCTATAGAAGGTTACAACTTTTCTCATTCTCCAAGACCTACTGGAAGGGAGCTCTGACCCCTTGATCTCATTCTGGAAGGGAGCTCCTACCCCCTACACAAATTCACCTGCTACTACTGGAAGGAAGCTTCGACTTCCTTACTGAAGGTTCCAACCCTCAGCACCTCTTATGGAATAGGTTTCATAATGTTTCTAGATCCACCTGGCTCAAAACATCAACACTTGCAGGCCACCTTTCATCATATTTTCATATTGGACCCGCTTACAACATTAAGCCAAATATCATATAACAAATATGAAACCAAACAATAAACCAACTCATCCAATCATAGTACCAATTAGAACATAAAAAAACTAATCACTGAATCAAATCATCCAATGCAACTAGATCAACATATCATTTCAGTGCACAACCACTTATCAATATACCAGTCCATATACTTTTTATTGTCACAAAAATACAGTTTTCTTCCTACAAAATGTTGATCATACATACAACATAATGTATAAACTACTTCCTACAAAATGTTGATCATACATACAACATAATGTATAAACTACTTCCCTGAGGCAGACCAGCATATGTACATGATTCCGATGAAGATCAATATATTGACAAAGGAATCTAAATCATTATATTGTTGAAGCAATCACTAAATCAAATCACCCAATGAAACAACTGAATCATCAAATCAATCACTGAAGATGAATCAACCAATGCAACTAGATCAAACCAATCCATATCTTATCAAATAAATGCATATCCATTCATAAGTATACACTACCATGTAGTGTTCATCACAGAAAATAAATGTTGTCACTGCAAACCTTGATAAAACATATGTCAGAATGTATATGCTATTGTTATGAATCATACTCGTGTATGTACACACTTCCCCTGAAGAAGACCTGCATACATATATCAAATTAGTGATACCTGAATCTAAATCACTATAAAACTAAGTCAAACACTGAATCTTATACAGAATCCATCACAGATCACTAAACCAAATACAAATCACCATAGAGTAGCATCATTACTAATCAAAATTCCATACCATAACCAAATCAATCCAACCAGTACTATCAAACAAATATTATTATGCAAGAGAGATCATCAACAGATAGCAGCAAACATAAAAGAACTGATAAATACCATCAACATCCCATATTACAGAACCCTAGCATCTATACACAACGTTTACAAATCACATCCGCGTATGTGAACAATTACCATTCTTAACACTGACGTACAAATTTTGAACTTTCGCACAATATATACGCAACTATGTAGAAGTTGATACACATATGTACGTGGCTTCTTAGAGGAAAACTAGCGTAGATATCAGAAATCATTGAATCGTACCTTCGTTGCAACCACAACTTCTGTCAAACCCAAATCTCGGCATACACATCATTACAGTCACAAATCATTATACCATTATCATAGGTCTATCATTGTTGGTTGTAATCACAAACAGATAAAACAAGGATATTCATTACTGTTCTTTCAGATCTGATCCTCTTCCATTCTCCTTGGTGTACACATGTTTCAAATCAAATTACACATTAATAACCCATAACTTGCACACCTAACACTTTGATCTCCATCTCCTTATATAGATTTATCCTTAGCCAATACCATAGTCCAGTCACTTAGTAATGTTGTTGGTATGCTTTAATGGGATCAAACAACCATTGACGCACCCATTAACATGCTCCATTAACATGGTAAATACCCCTGGTATACATAATTCCATTGTGTGGATTATGTATGTGACTTCTGATCACCATACTTGCGTATGTACGTAATCTTGCTTCACAGTACCCATGTGTACTTTCTCACACTTTATCTTTTCTATCCATCTATCTCTGAAATGATATTCCTTTTTTCATATCACCTGTAACATATGCATAACCATCATGTTGAAAAGTAGGTTTCCATTAAGGACAACAAATTAGCCATAATGCCAACAAATCCAACATGTGATTCCCATTAAAGAATGGGTCAAGCCTTTCTAGCATAAACTGAGAAAATTTCATCCCATGCTTGAACCCCTCATTCAGAAAGAGTTAAGAAAATTGTTGGACACTCAGATCATATTTTAATTTCATCATTCAACATGGGTCTCCAATCTAGTTCTCATAAGGAAGAAGTCAGGGAGATATGCATGTGCATTGATTTTAAAAATTTGAATTCCACTTCAAACAAGGATAATTACCTAGTTTTATCAATGGAACAGATCTTGCAAATAGCATTGGGGTCTGAAATGTTCTCATTGTTGTACATTTTCTCGAGATACAACCAGGTTCTAGTGGCAAAACCCAACAGACACAAAACCACGTTTAGAACAAATTGGTGTATGTTTTCCTTCAAAATAATTCCATTTGGACTTTTTAAGGCAAGTGCTACTTTTCAACGCACTATGGACATCAAATTTTATTGTTTTATTAGACAAAACATTGTGGTTTACTTAGATTATGTGAAAGTGTTTTTGAAAAATAGATCTGAATGCTTACGTCATCTAAGGAAAATTTTCGAGCGATATCGCAAATATGGGATATCTCTTAATCCTAAGAAGATAATTTTCACAATATATGAGGGAAACCTCTTGGGCCATATCATCACAAAGAGTGGGATTGAAGTAGACCCATAACGGGTGAAATCTATCATTCAAATTCCCTTCCAAATAAACAAGAAAGTTATGCAGTCCTTCTTAGGGAAGATCAATTTCCTTCGCAAGTTCATCTCAAACTGCGCACAAATAGTGAAACCTTTATAGGAGATGATAAAGAAGGACGCAATATACAATTTGGATAAAATAGAAAAGGATGCCTTCACTCATATTAAGCAAGCAATCGCAGAGGCTCTAGAATGATATAGTATAATTTCGGCAAAGATTTATTGTTGTGTACTTTTGCTTTTGATACTTCTCTTGTTGTCTTTCTCATGCAAAATCATGATCAAGGTAATGAAAAACTTATATCATTCATGAGTGTCAAATTGAAAGTACCTAAATTAAAATATCATGCCATTGGTAAACAAGCTTATATAGTGTACAAGGCGGTGAAACACTTTAGGCCTTATCTTTTGAAAAATCATGTTATCATCTTTCTGCCTCACCCAATGGTTAGATCATTTTTCGTTCAACAAGAGTTTGGTAAAAAAAGAGCGAATTAGATGAAAAGCTTGCAAGAGTATAATCTTGAGTTCAATTTAGTTCACATGATAAAAGGCCATGGTTTATTCCAGCGAGCAGCAGAAGTGACCAATCCACCAGAAGATGAATCTTCTGGATGGGAGCATGAAATTGAAATGTATAACATTGAATAAGATACCCCCACTGACACATTGACCTCTTGGTATGCAAATGTGAGAAAATATCTTGAGCATGGTACCCTTCCCTCACACTTATTACCAAGGTAAAAGAGGGATACTCAGATTAAAAATATATCATATCAGTTGGTACATGCAGTGATTTTTCGAAAGAACCATAATGGGGTCCTGCTCAAGTGTCTAGAAGCACCTGATTCAGAAAGAGTATTTTACGATATTCACGATGGACTAGTCGATGGATATTAAGTGGGTGACACTACTATGCAAAATATTATGTGGTTTGATTACTAGACCACACTTTTCAAGGATTCTCATGCTTACACTCACAAATCTATGATTTGTCATAAATGCACTAGCCGAGATAGAAAGTCAACTGCCCCATTGTAACCTATTGTTATAGAAGAACCTTTCCAACAATGGGGATTAGATGTCATTGGTGAAATATTTCCACACTCATCAAAGCAACACACTATATTCTCACTGCTACAAACTACTTTACATGGTGGATAGAAGCAAATCATCGCAAACAATTGAATGATCAAGAATTCATCAATTTCCTAAGACATGATATCATTACCATGTTGGTGTTCCTACATTACTTGTTTTCAATATTGAAACTTATTTCTAAACACTGAAAATCTATGACTTTGAATTATAAAATGGCATCGTATTAAAACATTCATCTAATTATTATCCACGTGGTAACGGTCTTGTTGATTCAACCAACAAAAACCTAATTTCATTATCAAGAAATTCATTTACTCTAAACAAAGGTACTAGCACAATGCTTTGGTGAATGCTCTATGGGTTTATAGTGTTACGCCTAAACCTTCTTTGAAAAGTTCCCCTTAATTTCTAGTGTATGGAAAAAAATTCATCCTACCTCTGTACATATATTTACTAGCCCTTCAACATTTTCAAGAGTCACTGGGCAAGCCTTGTCTTGTGGTTCATAGTAGGATAAACACTCTCTTAAAGTTACAAGAAGAAAGGAGGAAAGCAAAAGAAAAAATTGTCATTCATCAAAGTCGTATCAAGCGATGGTTTGGTAATTTTGTGGGGGCAAATGAGTTCAATGTGGGGGACTTAGTATTGAAGTGGGATAAATCCCATGAAGAGAAAGGGAAGCACACTAAATTCTTGTCCTTGTAGATTAGACCATTTGTTGTTCGTAATAAGCTTGGCCATGACACTTATCATCTCCAGCCTTTGGATGGGAAGATGGACTCTCTTCTCGTCAATGGCCAATATTTGAAACAATATTCTCAATAGAAGTCTATGGTTGTGTGCTACCCTATGTATATATTCCTTCATCTTTGCTTGTTTTCTTATCATGTTCAGTATTTTCCATTTTCTTTTCGTTCTTGTGAATATTAAGCTTTGTGTGAAAGTGTTGTGTTTGGTTCCAATGTGTGTGGAAAAATGGAAAAGGGCCTTGTGACACTACAACATTTGGCTAACCTTTAATCCTTCTTCATTGGCTTGGTTCATATCTTTTGGTCGGTGATTTTTCAATGGAAAATGTTATCCTTCTGTGAGGAGAGATTTGTGTTAAACTGTGATACTCGTTTTTACTCTAGGAACCTTGTTTCTAAGCTTGGTTCTTTAATGTTTCGGTGTTTTACATGTTGATCCAATCAAGTAAAGAAGGAAAAGGGGAAAATATTTAATGAGAAAACTTATATCATAGGTTATATTTATTCTTATTTGAAGGAACAACCTCTCCTACTCTCAATAAGTCAATATCCCTCTTTTTCCCCATTGAACTAAATAATTTCCTTTGCACAATTCTATAAATAAAATAAATAAAGGGTGAAAGAAGAGAAAGGCTTCCTATACACAGAGGTGAATCAAGTAATTTTATTGGGGTACTGACTAGGATCGATGCTTGTGTTCCTATAGTGACTATGTTAGGGTACTATCCAGGAATACTGGAAGCAGAGCAACACCAGAGATGAAAACTCATACTCTGATTATCTTAAACTCACAAATTATATTACCCTTCTCGTGAGTCAAAAAAATTATGATATAGCTAGCTATATGAATTTGTTTTAACAGAGAAATGAATGGAGCAGTATATATCTATAACCGGTTTAAGTGGGAAAACCAAAGTAATCCACATGATGAATCAATATTTCCTGAAGAACTAGACCCTGTATATAGAGTTAGACCAAGGTAGAGAAGCTGGATTTATACCAATGTGCTGCCAAGTGTTTTCGCTGCTACAACAACCTCCAAAATTTTGGCCTACATTCAAATTTTGGAGCCTACTTTGACCTTGCTAGCAGTCGTTTCTAGTAGTAAGATTCATCCCATGTATATTCTCTTAGTTTTCTAGTCCCTTCGTAAAGAAAACTCAATTGACATCTTTTGGCATGGAAAGTGTTGCATATCGCAAAAGCAGAGTTGTGGTTCATTTCAAGGGGAAACTTTGGTTTTGATGGGTCTTATTTATCATATAGACATGTATTAAACTCATTCTCAGAGTTTCATGCACTGTCACATTAGTTTCGTTATCGTCGTCGCAAAGTGTATCTTAAGTGTCGCACTTGGAGGAGTATGTTTTTTTTTTTCTGTTGCAATAAAGGGATCATGTTGTTTCTATGTGTTGAGTGTTCCATGTTGTATCATTGATGGTTATGAGTGCATGATCATGTGCAATCCCTACCTTCGTTCCATCTTTGCCTTACTGGTCCCACACTTAACCAAATTTTTGAAAGAAAAAAAATTCCCGACCAACTTGGACTCATTTTGCCCCTCAGGAAATGCTCATTACATAGTGGTAAGCATCAAAATTGCGTCCTTGCCTCCTGGAAATGTGAAATGCGCAGTCATTGCCTCCCAGAAATGTGTATTTCATAGTCATAGTTATCAATCTGAACCTGCAAACCTCCACAAATTCGTAATCAAGCCTCCCTATATGTCTCCTTCTATGCATTACACAGTAGCAAGCAATAATTTGCCTCCCTCCCTTCCTGAGTTACACAACTATGCAACTCCCTGGCCTCTCTCTCTCCTAAATTGTGCATTGTGCAGTCTCAGTGGGAAATCCTCCCTCACTCAGCTCCTCAACTACGCAGTCTTCCTACCTAAGCCTCTACACTATGCATTATGCAGTCACAAGCACCAGTCCTCCACTCCTAGCCTCTCAAACTACACAATCCCTCAGCCTTCCTCCCAGTCTAGTACCCAGTTCCAGGTCCATTAGTGAATTCCATTAAGCATGTTAAACTAGGAGTTTTTTCAGGCTAATGATTTCTTTTCATGAGTGATTTCTATTTGCAGGTACTACATATTCACATGACAAGATGATGATCAAGGAGAAGGAGAAGGAGACTATACTAGAAGACACTTATGCGGTTATAAAGAAAAGTTGATCATTGAATAATAATATCAAGGGACACTAGATTGCGACAGCAATTGAAGATCAAGATCATAGTGAAGACTCCCTACCTTCAAGACTTATGGAGGAAGAGGAAGAGCATGTACCATCTTTCAAGAACACACAAAGATAGTAGAAGAAAGAGTGGCTTGACATTGCCACATCATCATTAAGTCCATGTCATCAATGTCATGTCATATCATGTCAAGGTGTCATATGATTCATCATTTTCCACATCATTTGTGGATGTAATCATGTAATTTCCAATAATATGAGAAATGTAATGTAAAGTGGAAGTCCAAGAGTCACCTATAGGATGTGAAAATTCATGTATAATTCAAAGGGTTAAATGGAATATTAAGAGTCATGAGGGGAGTCCAAGAGTCATAAGGGAGGTGGAAAGTCACCTCATTTGTTATATGTAGACACCTCATAGCTCAAGTAAAGGACTTTTCACCTTATCTCCTATAACCAGGCATTAGAGAGGAAGATAGTTCTTTTGAGGAGCAAGTGGTAGCTCTAATGCTCCACTATTGGAGCTAGTGGTGTTCATTTTATTGATGTATCTTGGAAATTTTTCTTAATACTCGAAACTCATTAAGCCAGCATGCTTTCATGTGTATGTTGTAAATGTTGTAAGGTTATTCTTTGAATGTTTGTGATATATGTTGTTTTCATTTGCACTAAAGAAATTGAACTATTTTGGTGGCTTTGGTGCTTATCTTTTTGAAGGTGTGTTGTACTTTTTTTAATGATCATTACTTGTATGTCAACTATTTCACTATTTTATTAATGATTCTTTCATATATATGCTTGTGTGTCTGTATTATATTAGTACTATTATTATTCTCTCAGAGGCTTACTTTCACCTTCCCTCTGGTGAAAGAACCTCGATACATTCTACAACTGAACATTCCACATACTCACTTATTCATTCACAATTACATGTCCGTTACTCTCTCATGCTGACCATCGCAGCCAAGAAAAATCTCTAAGAAAAATGGCAGTTGGGCCTTATTTCCAAAAGGGCTCCTACACCAAACGGTGTGAAGTCTAATTGGGACTTTTCGACTAAGAGACCCCCTTGCATGTTGGCGGGTTCTAGCACCATCAACATATTTCTAACATATAACTAGGTTTTGTTACAATATCAATGACCAATACCATGCCTTATCAAAAGCACATGCCCAAAAAAACATATTTCATTTCATATAACACTTGATCAATTGGATTTTTTTTAATTAATTAATTAAATTTAAAGGGAAAAAAAGACATAACTACTTTGGAAATAAATCTCAGCCTTTGATTTGTGTATACTACCAAGAATATT